>JAQGAP010001031.1:0-23611 GCA_034697805.1 Orchesella bifasciata | reverse complement strand
AAAAAAAGTTGCGTATTTCAAACAAACTGATGTTCATTTCCACAAGAGCAAACATACAATGTTTCCTTTTCACATAAAAAGCTATTTATATATGTGCACATTTTTTACTTAAGTACTTATACCTCATATTATCCATGTCTCTTTTATACACACGAAGAGCAGACAGTCGTTTGTTTCCATTTCATTCAAAAGTAGATGAGACACTGATTAGGTATTCCAGTATCTGGTACTGGTTCACACAGGCTAACTAATGGTACAACTGGAATAAAAACGACGTATGTACTCGGCAAGTCTTTTCGTGTCATCATCGTTGACATAATGTTGCCAACAAATGAATTGCATACATTGTATTTAGACCATGATGATCAGTGGCTACTTTGTACGCAAAGGGTCATCAAAGTATTATCACTTTATGCAGCAAAAATTGAGTCAATTTTGTCTTCACAGTGACAAAAATTGGATAGGCATAAATCAGTTTAGTGTTAGTCTGATCGCTTTTGCTTACATTTTTATCATGTTTGTCTTCACTGCTTTTCAGCAAAAAAATGGCTCCTGAGTAGAAGCCAGGTCACTGGATTGGTCGTAAATAGAAGTGAAAGGAAGACGAGAGTTGGTCTCTATTTTGCATATTATGCATAAGTATAAGTACTCCATTACATGAAGGGTTAAATGTCGGAACAAGGAAAGGGCATTGGCTAGTCTATCGATTAGCGATGATGTAGAAAACATCTTGTAAAATGGAGAGAACATGCCTAATCAAACAAGCTTCGTCATCATCAACATTCTACCATAATGTTTGCATGCATTTTACGACATGCATACTACATGTATCAATACTTTTGCCAGAGAACATCAAACATAAAACTGGTAAGTTTTCCTATTCATCATAAACTGCAACTTTGTTCTTTGTGTAACATTGTATGTGGATATATGTTAGCTATCAGCATATTATTTGCTCCAGTCGATAAAATTGGGAATGATCATGATAGTTTTTTTTGTATGGTGTCTGCTGATAGTTAGGCAGATTGCAGGAAAAAAACTGATCATCAGAGAAAGCCGGCAAGAGGCTTAATGAGTGCATATTCCAAAGGCTTGCAGCATCATAATCATCATCAGCTTCATGGCTAAGCCGCATAAAAATTCAAGTTAATATATATGTCACGGCAAAATAGACATTTTTGTAGCTTGGAGCATGTTTTTTTTACTCAACTTGATCACGGCACGGCAAAGACGTAGAAAAAGTTGCTGCAGAAAGTGAGAAACGATAATAAAGAAAAATCTTTGTAAATTTATCTTGTTGATGCTGTAAATGCTATTGATTTTCTTGGGTTATATTATAACTGGAAAACTTGACCATAAATATGACACTAAATTAGAATCGCCAAACTAGCAAGTTCATTTCATTTTGCAGAAGAGTTCTATCATCAGAGGAATAGATATAAGATATCCGTCAAAAGTGCTATGGTGCTATTATCAACACTCATAATTCTGAAGGTGATATGAGATCATCCAATTCAATGCCATGAGAGTTGAGAGATCCCTTTTATTGCTAACTGACATATTTTCTTTGAAGCTTAAATGTCCCTATACCGAAATCACAAAAATGGCTTAAGTGAATTCCAATTTTTACTCTTGCTATCTTGTAATGTGATACAGATGAGGTCTGCATGAGTCAATAATTAAATTGTGAATCCTTCTTAATTTTATCCTGTATCTTATAATAAAATTGCCCAAAAAGTTTCATATCCAAAGGTGGATGAAATGGGTCCTTTAGGAAGGAAGATCTTGGCACACTGAAAGGAAACACTTGATGCTTTCTTGCCTTGTGCTCATCTGCGAATGCTTGTTGTTTTCAGAATAGCATTTGCAATGAGGAGAATTTTGGTATGAAAAAATGTTATTCTAAATTTCTAGTGAGTCTAAATTTTCCATGGACTATGGGCATCACTAAACTGCTTACTTTACACCAAACATTATCTGAACTTTACAAAGTCCCTGTAGCAAACCAGCATGAATTGAAACGAATAAAGATTTTGAGCGTGCTCTCAAACAAATATTTTCTTTCGTATTTGTGTGTGTTGCGTACAGTACCAGAACATAATAAGGTGCTGCGTGGCCACTTCTGACAAGACATACATTCTTTATTTCTTATTATGGGAGCAAAATCTCATCGTCTCATCATCCCATCATCGCTCAACCATCCCAGTAGACTTCTTCATACAATGATGTTACAGGATGCGGCCTTTCTACTCCACGAGACTCAGAAGCATATATGTGAGTTTGGAAGCTGGTGCATTGCATTATATCTAATGATAACAGCGAATTTCCAAGTTTTCCTGAAGATATCGCATGAATCAAGACCATAAAAATAATATCTGTGCGGAAAATCCATGTTACACAGGTCTACTTTAATACAGACTGTGCACTACCATTACCCACCACTACTAGCTCACTTATCCAATTTCAGCTTTCGAGAAAATACATGACTGTTTCACAAGTTTTATTTCTTTTGATGTCAAATAAAAAATACTTGGCATATTTTACCCGAAGAATATTGTACTTTATTTGCTCATTATCATTTTTTACTCCTTCTCAGTCAGTGGCAACATCAGTTGACGTCCGTCCTCAAGGAAAAATTGCCAAGAGTCAAGCAAATAACATATACATGCTCCCAAAAGGTATTTTCTCGCAAGGATGGGAGCAGCTCTGAACTAATCCCATGAAAAAGATAAATTCTGATCTTGTCAATCAGGCTCTCTTTTGTACTTTCAGACTCAGACTAAAATAAGGTGTACGAAGCACTACTATAAAAGTACATTTTGCAACTCTAATCTCAAGAAACGCAGAGTTGTTTTCGTTTTCATTCATTCTTTTCTCACGGATGGATAAATACTGAATCTTTATGCCTTCATGCATGCTTAAGCTGAAGATTGGATAAGGATTACTTATTTTTCTGGGTGTAAGCCAGATTTTTCAGCACTCAAACAACTATAACCTTGTTATGTTGTGTGATATTCTGTTTCTCTAACTCGCTCTCTCTCTCTCTCCACCTTTTACCACTTTACACAATGCATGATACAGGTTTTCACAAAGACATGTACATAAATCTTCTCTCACAACACTCCACTCCAGTATTTCATTTTCATTAATAAGTTGCAGGCATATCTAAAGCACATACGATGATGGGAGTGAGGGAGTTCATAAAAAAAGAGTTGTAGGAGGATAATTTATATAGTTTTGTGTGCGGTACACGGTCGCAATCACAATTGCATATAAAAATAATTTTTAATATGCATTTTCTTCGACTCCAACTCCGGCTCACTCATTCATTTTTACTATTATAACAACTTTAACTGGCAGCAATAAATAAAACCATGCAAAAATGGTAATGAAACGTAACATGTGTCTATGCTTTTGTGGAGTATAAAAATACATTGCTAAACGTAATATGCCGCATCTACTTTATATATACCATCCACACAAATGTATGTTCAAGTAGCAGAAAGATCATTCTCATGATGAACGGCGATGATGTTCTGGGAGAAGAAAGAGTGAGAGAAGATGAAATGCTCAGATACAATTTCTGCTCCTTTCCGTAACATTGCCACATTTTGTACATACATGTGCAACAATGTAATGTGTTTTGCTTTGTAAATGCTTGTGCACAAAAAGTTTCAACTTATTTCATACATTCTCCTCATGTTTCTGCCTTGATGTCGAGAGCACAACTGCTCCTGGATGAAGCACCAGCTGTATATGTACTTACATTCTAAATACATAATGTAATGGGTAGAATCCATGTATGTTATGGTTGCTGTATTTAACGAAAGTCTGCATCGTGTCTTTTATTGACTATTTTCAAGTCACAGTAGACATCTTTCTCGTATGTAGTCACATTTATTCCGCTAATCTTTCATGTATTTTATGTAAATCTTGCAATGATATTATGAGTACATATGCATCTGCATCTGTGTTCATTTTTGTGCATCAGGTGGTATCGCAGTGGAGTAATAATATCTACCGGCTTTTTCTGTTCACTGCTCTTACTTCGTCTCGCAATGCATTAGATGCGGATGTACGGCTTTCGCTAATCCATTTTTATGAACCTGTTCATTAACAAAAAGAGCTTTATACACAGTCTACTTTTGAATACATGCATAAATAATAAAACAATGGACAGAGAGTGAGCTCTGCAGTGTAATGCAATACAAATATATGAGATATGAGATTTTTTGGGATTCATCACCATGTACGAACCAATATCAACATAATTTCTTGTGTTATATGTACTTCTTCCTTTTCTCTGGCATAGAAAATGTATCTCATATCGCGTGTTAATTATGGAAAGGCTGAGAGGAATACCCAATATTATTCAGATGTACAGTAAAGTGAAGAAACTCATTAGCTGCAGACTGCCGAGCTTGTGATTAGACAACCGTTTGTATGACAGACAAAGACTGTGGCGGACTCCCTGACAAAATGTCTGAAATGAATGAATGAGAGCAAAGGAATGTATGACATTCGGCCAGTCGATCGGTCATTTTCATTTTCCCCTTTTCTTATTACGATCTAGGTGAACGTGACGCGTGAGGTGGCCAAATGACTTTTAGATCATACGCTGCACATTGATGTTTTGATTTTAATTCAATTTATTGTCTTGCTTTGATTGTGCATGTGCACACTCTGTTCCCAAAATCTCAATTTTAATTTATTAATCCCAATGATGATCAACGGGTAGAGACAACCCAAGTTACCAAAGTTGGCACGAACAGCAGACATTCCGTGCCTTTTTAATCACCAATTAGTAAACCTAAGTTGGTAGAGTTTTGATAGCAATTTGCCAAAAGAGACTTTCCTTGTATTTATCATTTTACAAACGGTCATAAAAATGGTGGTCATACGCAGTAATTATCACTTCTACAGGATCTTCACTTCATTTGCATGCTGGCATACCGTCTGGTGGTGTGCATATTTGTAATCATAAATGTTGTGGAGTACATCATTATCATTACTAGCTTCTATCTAGGAGTTTTTTTTCAGTGAAAATTTCTCTGTGCGCTATTCCTCCTCGCCTCTAAAGCTGGCATGTAAAGAATATAAGAGTTTCTCCCATTCTCAGACGCATCCTCTTAACGTGTTTTAAATGAGTGACTGACAGGTTATGAGTTTACAAGTCAAAACATGTAAAAAAGTCCGACCAGTACTTAGAACCTGCTGAGTTCTTCTGAAAATCCTTGTCTTCATATAGGTGCATATAATGATAAACTATGAATGAAAACTGCATTTATTACCAAGATAGGCAAGACAAAGTAGCCAAAAATATGAAACATTCTTGTCAATGACGTTTCGTTGCAAAAATGAATTCGCAGGAGAATATTACAGTAATTACGGAGTACTTTCACGTAGTCCCCATTCGCCTGCAGAGAAAGGATGGGGTTGCCTACATAGAAGAAATGAATGAGTTTTGAGCAAATTGTACTTCTCATCTCAACCAACTTGTCTCTCGATTGTCTAGAACGAACATTTTTAGCATACCTAGACATCATATAATGTCAGCCATTGAATGAAAAATCAAATCATCAATAAAACTTAAAACGTGTTGCGTTTTTACAACAAGACGATCTAAATTCCATTTTGATACTTAAAGGCACTACTTCTTTCTAGCTATTCTCACTTACAGCTGAAGTTGTTGAACTGTATGCATTAGACAACCTGTGAATAAATACTGAAAGATAACCATGCTCATAACATCAATCACCTCATTCTGATTCCGGTAATACCAGAATAACAGCAAAAGGCTAAAAAGAGGAGTACAGGAGTAGCATAACAAAACATCAAACCCTGCCGGCCGGCCACTGGCTCACTACTTTATTTACGGCTATTGTGCCCGGTAACAGAAGGATGCTAAAACAAAGGAAAGCTCTTTTGGGTTGAAGTTTTTACTAAAAGCTCTCTTTGCTTCAAATGATCTTCCACAACATTCCTTTGAATTCCTTAGAGCTACAAGAGCAGGTACATGGCTTGTTAATGACTGTACCTAGAATTTTCCTCACCTCTGGTCACTCACGTTCATTTAGGTATTAAGGAAGACAAACTGGGTATAAATACCTGAAAAATTACTTGTAGACAATAATGTATCGTCTGAATCGGGAATATGCCATTTAGTTTCGTATCACTCACGGAAAAATATTTAAACATAACACATCGACCTTTCTTAGATATACACCGATGATATTCTCTAAAAATTGTTGATCTTTCTCATATTTCTAATATACATTGAGTTAGCTTTCCTTTGGCAATCAGCTTTTTATTTATGATCATTTCTTCTCTCTTCCCTAACTCAAATCCAGTTTTTAAAAAGGAGCTGACGCTCAGGAAAGTGTGAAAGACGGTGGGTTGGGATATGAATGAAATTTTTTCGTAAAAGTCAATGGTGCCATTGTGACGGGCGGTCTCAAAGAAAACACTGATCTATAAATAGGTACATAGTGATAAGCCTAATAAAAAAAGGTTTGATAAGCATTGAAGATAATGTCCAGTTTATATGCTGTTATTTTACCTTATACCCAGGTGGTTAAAAGGCAAAAGGCTTATCTCCTTGTTTTTGTATACAAATGTATTGACATTCACCACAAGAAGTCATAAACATTTGACTGTGTTATCCTCTTATTTCTAACAATGAGTCACTGTGTAAAAATGACAATGGACACTTCAGTCTTTAATTTGATTAGAATCAACAATGTCCGACCTGAAAAACTTTGATTAGATGAGGTTTCATCATCATTTGATGATCTTATGCTGGACCGTTTTCTCTTGGACTCTGTGAACTTTAATAAAAGTCTACTTAAGTTACAAGTAACAGTTGACAGTATAACTCCCAATAGCATCATCTTTTTGACTTCACAAGATCATGGAGATGAGAGGTAGGAGATGACAAGTCATCTTTGCTTACTTTCTTGTATATTTGATTGCAAGTGTTGCGTCTTATATCGACTTTGCTTTCTGAAGAGAGAGAGAGAGAATAATTCTGTGGGCAGATCACTTGAAAAGCAACAAGGGAACATGATGACACGGCTGATGATACAGTACAAAAACCAGAGGGTTACATTGCAGAACAAGAGGAAATGTTTGTAAACGATTATGAAAAGAGGGATGCCGAAACACTGGCAAAAAATGAAACCACCTATACAAAATTCTTGGTAGATATCGTCCTATGGTTAGGTACATAATATTTATTTAGGTATGGTTGAAGTATACGCACCTTTTTGCTCCCTATTCAGATTTCAGAAACGGCTTCCGTCTAAACAAAATCCTGCCGATTTGAAAGGTTCACCTGCATCGTTTGTAACAAATGATTTACGTTAACAATGCCACGAATTTTCTCATAAAAATACATGGAATACAACGGGAACCTGCAACAGCATCCTATCGCATCGTCATCATCAAACATCAAAGTCAGAAAACAAACTCTGTGTTTGTTACTTCGATGTACAACATTCTGAATGAAAAATAACTTGGCAAATGGCATATTATAATATGATGAACTCAGCATGGTAGTAAAAGGTGAATCTTTCATCTTGTATACCACACTTTTTACTTTATAACACAATATCAGCCGGCAAACGAACAAAAGTCTAGACTTTACCACCAACATACTTATTTCCATTATCAGAAAACCAAAGATATTTGCCAAGCCGCCACAAAACAGTGTTTTAAGATATTTTTTTGCTAACAAAAGGACATATAGAATGCAAATGAAATAGTTGAACAATAGTTGACAGAAGAATCAGCTAAACAGATTTGTCGGGAGAAGAAAAATGCCGCAGCTTTGAAAGCTAATCAAATGCAATTTGTGGAGAGGGAGACAACGCAACGGTACAACTGTTCCAAAATTCCCATTGTTTGCTTTTACTCAGGCCAGTTAATGTAATACAGTGCAGCTCTCAGTGAGGATGACTTTTCAATTAACGTGTAAAATGAAATTTTCTCGTTTTTGTTACCTCTAAGCTCAAAAATCTCGTTTATTAAGAGACAAAAGAATTCCTTCTCTATTTTACATCTTGTAATCAAATTACCCTAAAGAAAGGCACTCAATTATTTTTCTACATTTTTATGCCTAAACCTACCTATTTATTTATTTTTGTTACATCAGATCAGTGTTGAATAACATGGAGCTACTGGGGTTTCAACATGTTTCATCATGAGTCCTTTTAGTTTTATAGAAATCCTCAGTCAATGAATAACTTTTGAGTTTTTTTTGGTCAGCTTTAATTTCACAGGAATGTTACCACACTTTCAACTTTTAACACTTTATCAAAATAGTGATACACCTGAATCTCACGATCTTCCCAAACTTCTGCTGGGTAACACAGAGAAAACGATCGTGAACCCAATAATGTCATGCGATTTTTGACGTATATTGATCAATGAGAAACTAATGGTGAGGATAAAAGGCTAAGGGGAATACGTGTTGATGATGATGATCATGACCTATTATGAATCAAGTTAATGTCTAACACGCACATATATTATGTCATAAAAGCGAGGAGCAAAGTGTGGGATCCCAATCATCTTCTCAAAAAATATTCAAGTGTGGGATCGTGGGAATGGACTCAAGGCACCGAGTAAAAACAAGAGAAAAATGAACAAAGATGCATATCCAGTACCGAAAAGGGGCGCAATTCCATCACAAACACCATTACACAAAACCTAAAATAGCTTTGCCCTCTCTCTCTTCCTCCCTTCACAACATCCTCCTCCGAATTACCATAAACATTTATTGGTATTATTGACTACTGTATAAAAAAGTTACATCGTAAAAATATCAGCTCATGAATATTGTGTAAGCCCTTGATGCATGTTGTTATGTGCGTGTCCCCATCACAAGTTCTCAAATTTTTTGGTTGTGCTCTTTTCTCCAATGCCTTCAATTCAAACTCCAAACCAATATTATCCTTTAGGGTAGGCTAGTTTTCAACTTTGTGATTTTTTTCCATTGAAATGTCAGGAAGATATTAAAATTGCCAATTCTAATTTAGCTCCAACATCCAATTCCCAGCTTTTCATTTTGTGATAATCTAATGAAATAAATTGGTTGAGGAGCTGAGTAATTCCCTCTTTCTGTTTGGACACAGGGGTGAAAAACAGGATTATTTTTCACACAAGTACAAATTATGTTATTACATCTTGTTCCTTGTATTTATTACATAAAATAGCAATTTCCAACTTTATCATCATGATCATCATATACACGAAGGGTATCTAGTGAAATCAAACACAAATATGATATCTACACTTCATAATAATATTCCTAGTGCTGTCGGCCAAGATGATAGATTTGAAGACTAAAATGTGGTTTCTCATCCTGTCCAATACCTTTTTGACTGGTTAAACAATACTTGTATGCATATATTGGCTAACTGGATCCCAAATTCCATTTATTACCCATATTAGCTCATCACCTTTTTTTGCATAAAAAGTCTTGTTCAAATACATACGAAACACTTGCCCGGTTAGGGTTACATTGACCATGTAAACACACTTGATGTAAAGTTTATTACTTTACAAGTAAAGTAGCTGAACAGCAATGAAACTGAGAATGAGATGCAAATGAACTCTTTTCTGGTTATGCAGAAATTCCTCATGGGCATATAATAATATTACAATTTTCTCTTCTGTTTGACATGAAACACGTCACGTACTTAATGTATTCATGAAAAATATACAAATTTTTTCCTTCAACGAAGGGAATGAAAGGAAGCATCTTAATTTCTATATTACCGGATTCCTGTAACGTAAATTTGAAACTAAGTATGCATTATTAGAAAGATGGGAATATGATTGGGCAATAATAAGCAAGACGGGAAAAATAAATTGCTTTCCGATTTGGGGAAAGCAAACTATGATGATAATGTAGGTGATATATGGATTTATCAAGATAATTGATGTTTCTTCAACTCAAACTCATCATCAAAAATGTTTTAGTTGAATACGGTTCAAGCAGCAATTTTGTAGTTAAATCCTCAAATGTGAAATCATGCAAACAATCGCATTCCTGAGGTTGGGCCGAATTCGAGACGAGAAAATGGTAGATGCGCAGAATTCATGCGCCAATGACCCGTAACTCGAAGAAATTAATCTTCGGTCAAACGGGGAGCTAGCTAGAACTGATGTTATGAAGTGGAAAATCTGCTGGCGATTTTGCAAACAGGTAAATGAGGGTATGAAGTATGCAAGACAATGGCGTATGTATGTTCCTGTATACTTTTTCTCGTTCAGTATTTATATCAGATCGTCAGATTACCATCAAGTACGATCGTGATTTACAGCTGTATCCCATTACTAATTACAAAGTCAAAGCCCCGGTTCGATTCGTAAAAGCTTTTTCCATCATCCTGTTTATCCTTTTTCAAGTGGGTAATGCCATTTCATTACAAAACCCCAATTAACACCTTGAATAAAGTGGAATGGAATTTTTATTGCCCTATCCTTTATTAAAACCAGACATAACTACAGAGCTTAGGATCAATTTTACATGAGTGCGAAGGTAAAAATTTAAAAAAAACTGGGCTTTGACAAAATACCGCATCAATCTCCGCGAACGGGCACTCAGTCACGTCACAGGCAGCGTAAGAATGCATACCTTTTCTTTCAGTATTACGTACGTGCGATCTGATAGTGATTATTATTTAGTCCAAACTAATATAAATTGAATACACTAAGCACACAATAGGAAATCATGCATCACAATACAGAGGGATCTCATAAATTCAACTGCATTCTTCCGACGTGATGCGACAGGCATTTCGAAACAGATTTTTGTTTCCCACATCGAAGCGAAATCCCGTAAAATACCGCAATAATTTCGTGTTAGTTGCCCTCCTGCATTTACTAGCAACTAAGCTGTGCTGGGAACCCACACAAAGATGAATTTTATGGTTTACACTAACCATAACATCTACATTTGACCGCTTTGCCTGACGAATGTATGAACCTTTACAGCACATGTAAATATCACATTTGTCTTTGGTATTTATACCTTTGCTGGCGACACTCAAAATAACATTTTGTCGCGTCTTATTGCCATACATTACCAACAAGGGAAAATCTTATGACGCCTTTATGCCTATACCTTCTTCTTGTCATCCAACAACAACTTTTTGCTCGTAACCCTGTTAAATGCTTTAAATCACAGCAGAATGACTAAATCCTATGCAGGAACCGAAGAAAGAACTTAAGACTGAAGCAATAATGAACAAGCTTATAATTAGTCAGACTCTTGCATCTCATCATCATCAAGTTAAAATAGAACTGATAAACAAAGACACATATTCTCACGTTTTGCCATTTCTATTTGTATCCAGATGAAGACATTATTTGTGTTCCATTCAAGTCACAAAAATGCATGAATAAGCCTACAAATCGCTTGCCAATTGTCAACAGTTGATTTTTTACCACAAGTTGACTTGAAGAGATAGTAAAGTGATAATCCCTTGCATTTCATTCCATCACCCATATTTGACTCCTTTAACTTCATTGTATACTTAGGTATTCTCATTTCCTGTGCATAATATTTGTTTCATGATAATTTCTGAAACCGCAAAATTCTTGGGTATAGACTATCATCATTCTTGAGTGCTCAAGAGTGAGAGAAACCGTCAATAGTTAAACAAGCATTGGTTTCAAAGTGGCTCCAGCAGTTATCAAAGTTTGAATGAGTGTAGACTGTATGCACATTTTAAAAATTTGATGTGCTTTACGAATTGGTACTTGTGCATACATTCTGCATCTGGTAATAACATCACAAATCCGATGGATTATGCAGGACCAATTGACGCTACAAAAATCCCGTGTGGAGGCTGAAAAGCACTTGACAAAGGAATTTGTTTACATCTCCATTTGATGACCTCCGCGTAAAAATTCTTATCAGACTCACTCGTTATACGTCCTCAATAAATGCAGGTGATGCTACCTAAAAGAGTGTATTTTGCATGGTTCTCAAAATTTTATCACTTCACCCTATCCTGCACCCCACTTGAGAACAGGCATTTAGACTGCATTCAAGTGTCTGTTTTAGATACATATCGCATTTTTTGGACAATCCCCATCAATTGATATTGTTATGTCATTTGATGCAATTTACAATGTCAAATTCAAAACATTAAGTGTGCATGTTAAGCCTCTCCAACAACAGGTCTCCAATAATTTATTTTTGCCGTTTGTCACCAATTAATTCACCATGAAATGTCCGAATCTGTGGCGAAATTGAATGGAGTATAAACCAACAAACAAATTACGTCATGATGTCGGAGCCTGAAAGTCGGCAGTCGGGATCGGGACATTTTAACACAAGAGTTAATGGAACATGGTTTCAGATATCATGGACATCGAGGAAAAGGCTGTCATTTCATTAGCAAATATATGTATGATATATGACCATACAAGGTATATGAATTGAATTGAGGTATTTATTCAAGTGACCGTGCTTATAATGTAGTACAACATTGTTTTCACAAACTAGTCACATCATTTCTAACTAATATAAATCATAAAAAATCTAAGGTATTAAATAACAATAATAGTCAATCATATCAATTTATAAACATTTCAGTAAAATTTGAAATCGCTGTTTCTAGCTTTAATTACAAATTGTCGAAGTAATGTTTTAAATCCATTAAAATTATCAATTTCTTTGATTTCATTAGGTATGTTATTCCATGCTTGTATCCCCCTGTAATAAAATGACGATTTTCCATACTCTGTTTTAAGTCTAGGGACCTGAAAATCTAAACTGTTTCGTAAAGACAAAGACCTAGAACTACATTGATTAGCTGAGGATTTGTCTTTGAAATAGTTAAAACATGGTTTTACAGTTGACAGTTTGTTGACAATGTTCTTTTTAACAAATTCCGTCGTAAATACGTATAGTTTCTCCTGAACAGTTAACCAGTTCAGTTTCTCAAGAACAGAATACTTCTCATCACTGGTCTTGGTGCTATTACATTGTGTAAGCACGACTTGTTTTGCTAACCTTATAATAATGTTATTCATTCTCTCTGCTTTAGTTTCATTCATGCTTCCCCAAACAGGGAGACAATATTCGAGAAGAGACAAAACTAATGACGTTGCAAAAATGAGTCTCCAGTCTTCGTTAAAATACTTTTTGTACCGTCTCAAAAGATAAATTCGACTGCTCATGCTTTTACATGTTTTTTCAAAATGGGAATCGAACGTAAGAGATGGATTCAGATTAAGCCCTAAGTATTTGAATTCAAGTACATTTTCAAGCATGACATTTCCGATAGTTACAATTAAATTTGATCTACATTTCTGTATTTTTGTTTTAAACAACATAATTTTCGTTTTGCCGACACTGATTTTCATTTTATATTCGTTGCACCAGGTCACTATTTTGTCCATTGCAATTTGTAGGTTCTGTTCATAAAATTTATGAAATATGTCCTCCCACTTCAGACTCATGCTCTCACATTTATACTCTCCTAGTCTCCTTACATATTTCCATCTATTATGCAAATTGTATCCTGAATTAAGTCCAACTACTTATTAATTCCAAAGTTTTAATCAAATCACCCTAATGAGTGAAGCGCACCCAAGCGATGCACAACTTGCATACTTGCAGTTTTCTAAGAACGAAGTGCAAATTGCAATTCTTCCTAAACCAGAGAGTAGAGAAAAAGTAAAGAAAATATACTTTAGTCGTGTGTACTGGGCGAATGATAAAAACGTAATTACCGTGTATCACGAATCAAGATTACATTTCAAGGATTCCCATTTCCTGTTCTCAATCTTGAGTAATGCAGTTCTGCATTATGAGAAAGATCTTTTTAAAATTATATTTTTGATAGTGCATGTAATAATCATTTGCGAATAGGAGACTCTTCGGAGAAAGGCATGCTTGCAGTATATTACGAAGATTTATTACAACAGATAACGTAAAGAAATTGCACACAGTATATTTCTGTTTCAAGAAAGGACAATAAACATAATGATGCCAATCTCCGTGATCATGATGATGGTTATAATGTTGTAAACCATTGAGTTCATGTCTCACAATAAATGCAATTTCAAAGTTTCACTGTACCGAATATCCAAATCAACTTAAATTCTGCACGAGTTATTTTTCCCCAAAGAAGAAGAAGAAGCTGTTCAAAATGGCACTTCTCCACCACACACCAATGTATACATAATGCGCTTCTGGGATTTGGCTTTACTGTTAAAGAAACAATTGCCTACAGGCTTCGGCAAACAATAAGCTGAGATTTCTATTAGTAGCCACAGCCAGCGAAAACTGTGATTTTTTGAGAAACCTTCTTTTCTGTTTAAAGAATGAATAGGCAACATACCTGTGATTTGCAACGCTTCTCGGTGACTGGTTCAACTTCTTCTACCTGCTTGAATGCCTTTCTATCTTCCCATGAAGAAGATAGAAACTTTAACTTATGCGAGTTATTTGCATTTTTTAATTGAACATCCGTTCTCCATTATGTGTGCACGACGCTGAGTAAAAATGGAGGCAAGATTTTGAGTGCGAGAACAGAAAAACTCTAAAATCAGGAATATCATATCTTTTATCTTGAATAAACCAAGAAGTAAATTCTCATATCTTTATTGGAAAAGGGTTCAACCATACATGACGTGTTTGATCTACTAATACTATAATACAGAAGAAGAGAATTGAGTCGTACTTTTTATGTAGACTTGATCCCTTCTCTTTCTATATCTTCCTGAGTATCGTCTAGAATCATGTTATCTGTCTCGTACGAAGTCTCTCAACTGTATCCATTTCAGTTTTACATCTGCGAGCCCCATCTTTTAGAATCTTGGTTGTAAACTTCCCTTCCGGTATTTTGCAGAGAGATAAAATGGCATCGTCCAAATCAAGAAATTTTCTTTAAAAATTAAATACCTGGATGATGACAAGAATTATATACCTAAGTATGTATATATCCATCGCATGAATCGCATGATAAAAACATATTCCTTCTAGTACTTTCATATCCATAAACTCTCATAGTTTAATACTTCTTTTTACCGGTTAATTACACAATCTTTCCACCATTTTCTGCAAAAGTTTACGTGTTTCAAACTACTATTGTATCCACTATACAATTAGTGTCATAAAACAATGAGACATGTATAGTACATATCCATCAAGCAAGTAAAAGCTTATTACCTAAAAGTGCGAGCATCATTGCCATTATAATTGTACGGTGAACAAAAGCGCTATATATTTTCGCAATCCCAGCAAATGTACAACAGTTTGCCAATATCGTGTCTCTGTTAAATTTTAAGCTACCAAAAAAAAGTGTCATATGAAGCGAAAAATAATGATTCACCTATGCATTTTTTTACATACGGTAAACCTGAGTGAAACAGGTGTACCCCGTGTCCAAGATGTCGTAGAGAAGTATAGACTACATGTATTTTCAAGGATTTTCTTTATTTTACACAAAGCGAGGGTGATATGATGTCATTTTGCTTAAATTATTTAAACCACCAGCTTCTGCACCAAAATCGTTTATGATTTTTATTACTTCGTGCTCACTGAGCATGTAGGCAGAACACGAGATAAATACATAACTGAAATACCACCACCATCAATTTACGAATATTTTTGTTTTTATGTGATGAATTATATATGCAGCCACCTACGCATTATCCAGGAGTTAGCGTAATGCTCAGGCACATTTGATTATTCATGACATGCATGCATGCCTACTTCGAAAATCCCTATGTAAGCATCCCCTTAACAGATTCTACTTCTTTTTCACATCTGATTATGACTTAACTTGGGATTTTCCTTGCCAATACACAACCACTTAGCATTACTGTCTTCAAACAACATGCGCCAGATTGTTACCTGTCCACATCCACCCTTCATTACATGAAACTTTATAGCTTTTTTCAACCAAAATCCAGAGAGATAATGGAGGAATAATGATAAATCCAAGGGAAAGGTAATTGCATAACACTGCAACAGCAATGCAAGGAAAGAAGGAGATCATTTTAATGCATAAACTTTATTTACATACATCTTCCCATAGATCATAATAATATATTGGGCCATGAACGAATCAAATTGATAAGTATGAAAGCGATATGAATGGGATAGGAGAAACAAAGTATTTTATCTTGTTCACGCTCCACATTTACTCAACATGGGATGATCTACTGTATATTCAATATTGTAGGTAAAGAGCTCTGTTTTTGTACATCTGCAAATGTTTTCTTCATCCATTGAAACCATTCCCTGTTCTCTCAATGCAAGCAACAACCAACTAGTAATAAGCAGCAAATAAAGGTTAAGCCCAAATGATATGGCAGACCAGACTCACTACACCATAATCATATGCATGCATGCATCATACACAATAATAAAAGGACTACTTTGTGGTGCAAGAGCTTGTTTTTTTATCATAAACTTATTTTCTGCAGATGCTTCTCTCTGCCTTTACATCACATCGCTTACTCTCACTAGTGAAATGAGCCTCCTGCATCTTCTCTGCTCGTCGTCGTGTATCCTTGTAGGATGCAGCGGTGAGCGCAGCAGCCTTCACATTCGCATTTACACTCACAACTGAGCGGCTGCCTTGACTGTGAACTCCTTTTTGTCTACTTGTGTACCTAATGCTGAACAGTGGGATACTGAAACTGAGATTTGAGCAGAGCAGATCTCTCTTATTTCTCGTATTCGTCACACTGCTCACAAACTATGTTCCTTATTTGAATGCATGCTCACATTCGCACTAGGTACATTAGAGAGCTCGTCTCGTCACTTTTTTTAAAACCTTGACAAAAATCATTGCATTTTTGATCAGCGCCCCGTAACAAAACGTTATGCATCCATGCATTTCTACCCATACATTTTGTCTTCTCGCTTCCTTCATGCTTTAGAACATTTTTAAAAATGTTACTGAAACTTGATTCATTTTATAACATAGTGTAACATAGTAAAAGTTCAAAATGAAATGTGTACATATATCCGTCGACGATGCTTACTCACGTACGTTACGATGTTAGTTGCAGGGTCGGTAATATATAATAATGCATCTTGACTTGACTCGTTTTCTTTTTATGACTGTGCTTATGACTGACTGAACTATTTTGGCAATGCATTTTTCAAGTAGTTTTGCATCTTGTCCTTTTTTGACTTTGACTTTCATTATTCCCATATTCATCTCGTGCGTTGCTGGGCTCGGTGATATAATGCAGACTTTTGCCCGTCACATAAATTTAAAAAGTAATTTACTCAAAACATTTTCAGTAACATTTTCCTTGTAAGATGTCTTGAGGGAAGCTTCTATGGATTTATGCAAGTTCGTGTACCCCAATTGGCTCTTTAAATATATTACTTTCGGGCATTTGTCGCTCATTGTTTTATAAGCGAGATTATTACACAGAAATATGGATTGGCGTATGTAAGCACGTAGTTCTAATATTGGAGAGAAGCCCTGCTGACTTTTTAAAAATCTTGCTTCAGTTTCATAGAATAATTAGGTATATGCATAATATACAGAGGCGCAGATGTGGGGTCCGTACTTAGTTAAGCAAGTGTTGAAAAGATTGACAAAACGTTGTCAGCTTTAGCAGAAGTCGATGAAATGGGAGTATTAGTGAGAGAGACGTGAGTCAGTGAGGAAATATGAAGGGGAAAACAAGCCCACAAAACTCGAAGGCTTTTAGACAACTTTAACATGACAGGGTCAAATAACATGTACGCTGTACATGTGCTGATGTCACATTTACATAATAATTCCACCTTTCAATTTCATGGAAGTAAACTCTTCAACAACTTTATTATTACTTACTTACGTGTGGTAACATAAATTGTCACGAAATATTTGTTGACTGACAAACTCAAAAACGATAAATGATTTGAATACAGGACACATTATGTCATTTTCTAATACAACGATCAACTCCAACACTTTAAGAGGTCAGGCAGCAGCCGCAGCCCTAAAGTAGACAGCATTACTTGTTCGAGATAACATGGAAATGAGTTGAAGATGTTGACCATAATGTGTTGACAAATGTTACAGGAACTTTCTGTATCAGTCAAAATGCATACGCCACTATTTTCTTTACTTGGTTTGCAGTTTCAACCATTTAATGTTTAGTTGACTACACAAAGATTGTCGCCAGTCACGTACTTAAGGTTTCATTAAGTATTGCTGCAGAAACATTTCGGTTATCGCTGCTTCGCTTTGAACTTTGCAAACAAATAAAAAATGTAACATCCACTAATGCGAAGAAGATTGGATACCAAGTATGTGGCTTACTGTAATGTAATTCCTTGCAAACTCAACCCTTCTACTTACATTCTTTGCCTTATCGTAAACTTAAAGGGTGCTTAACCATCTCTCACGTAAATTGCACAGTATCAAATAAAAATGTCAAGAGGAAACGCACAGTCTGATATGAAGAAGACTCGTAAAGCCTGACTCCAAACTGAAACCTGTTGATTTCCATAATCTCATGTAAGGAATCAGCAAACAACGGAAATGTTACAGTTAACGGTCAAAATGAGACACACTTTGAATGCACTTACTTTTATACTGAACATAAACATATTGTCTGCATTCTCACTTTAATCCTTTGCATTATGTTTATTTAAAACAACCCTAATATCCAATTTATGACTGCTCCAATGGTAAACAAGATTGTAAAAGTTCAAAATGGCGATGATTGAGCAGCCTCAATCGGGCTATTAATCTTAAGCAATACTGTCTCACATCAGACGGTAATACCATTCGAGCAAGAAATATATTATGTCATATGTATTTTTGAAACAAGTGTATGAAAAATCTTATATAAAAACATGTCAATTCTCACCTTTGTTGATTTGCAAAAAATGGGGAAGAAGAGACGACCCAAAGTTTCTAAATATGTTTCCATCCAATCAGAGAATTGGTTGGCTGGCCAAACTTATCCCTTGTTGGATTGTCAGATAAGTATATTTATCACAAAAATAGTTCAGCCCATATACATATGGACAACAGTCTCAGGCTTATGCTCTCAAATGCACTGAGTCTTTACGTTTAGGAACTTTATTGGGATCACCAGAGAAGAGGCAGGAATGAAGAAGACACGTCAATGCCGGCTCTCGACTTGCAATCAGACAAGACTCACAATCAGTCTTAAACTCCTTCACTTTTTAAAGTGCCTCTTGTATTCTCATACAGAATACTCTACTATTTCTTGCAACTCTCCTGCAAGTTTAAATGGCAAATGACAGTTTTGCGTTTGGTGGAAGGAACAACAAAACAGCTTTAAAAAATCGCTTCATAGTCTCGGTAATAATATATTGAATATGTAATGCAGAAAGCGTATCTACACCACTGCTACATATGAGATTTAAAAAACTACCCAACACAAATCTGCACCGCATTCCATCCACTCCTTTACAATCCTTGCTCATACACACAAAATCCAGCATGCAGAATAATGATGCACTCATACATACAAGAAGTACGTGTGCATTCACACTAACAAGCATTTCATGTAATAGGATGATGAAAGTTCTTTAAAAGACAGTTACCAAAGTACACTACTTCGTCTACTACTTACTACTACTACGAGCTCTCGACGTAACTGCAGTACACACTGCGATTATTTCGCTTCAAGCTACAAAATAACTCTTCCTTTTGATTCTACACATTTTTAAAAGTTTTTTAGTGCCTCACATAATAACATCAACATAACATTCATGATCGGATCATCATCATCATGGTCTCCGTCTCTTTAAATCCCCTTTTCTTTTATGCACAATACATGTGTTTCAGACTGAGTACGAAAATGTGAGGATGGTTGCAAAAAACCTTATTTTCTGTGTGGTTTTCAGTAGGTATGAGGCTTTTCTGAGTTGAGTGTGGGTGAAGAATATGGCGGATTATGAATCTCGACTAGTATATTGTGCATATGCGAAGCATACCTTTACAACAAAGCATTCAAACTCACCTTGCCGCATTAGTTAACATTATCAAAATACACTACATCTCATCATCTCCTCACATCACTTACACTTTCATTTCTTTCAACTTGGCATACAAGCAAAATGGAAGGTTGAACAATAAAGTACTTTGCCTTTTTTGCACGTTGCCATTTGCTAGCTTTGACTGTCTTTATGTGCTTATGTATGTGCATGGAACAACGTGGTAAAGAAGTGCAAGTTGCCATTATTATTTCGTTTAGGGATTTTTTCTCTCGCAAAACTCATACAATATTATTTTTCCATCTTCAAGCCCTCATATCACTCATGCAGAGAGCTCAAATGGGGGAAAAATTACTTTAGCGATGGAGATAATAAAAGACAACTCTTTTCCTTTTTTTAATACTCATGTTATCATTACAAAAGGTAGACACTGAAGAAGAATAAGCGATGCATAATGCATCATCATGAGCTCATATGCATGATGAGCCAGGCCGGCTCCTTTTCTAGCTTGATGATGAGAAGACACATGAGGCGAATCTTGTAATGCAATCTCTGGATGAAGTAAACTCAAGTAGTGTTGGTAGTATTAGGATATAGTGGTGGTGGTGGTAAAGTAGCAAAGACCTCTAATACCTACGTTCGCCCTTGACAAGAACACAATTTGGCCATTTAAAGAGCTTTCTTTCTTTTCTTTTTCCTTCTTTTTCCCTCGCCCTCCAATTTTCCTGCTTGTGTGCCAACAACCTAGTCAACACAGCTAGGGCAGACGACGACGTGTCACAATTATTATCAGTGTATTGCATGATATAATAGAGGGTAAATCTAGACGAGTTTGGGATGTCTTGAACTATTAGACAATTTATCCTAATAATAGAGTTATCAACAGAAAGACACACGATCAAGAACAATTGCAGAAGCTTTCTGTAACACGTCCGGAAATTAAAAGGTCGAAATTGCCGAAAACAATGGTTTAAATGTAATTCCTCTCAAATTACTCCAATTGACACGATTCTGTTAGTCATTTCATCATCCGCTGAGTTGCTGTTTAGCAATGACATAATTTGTATTCTTCAAGAAGTACAAAATGGTACAAATCCGGTTTAAATGAAACGGAAGCATTTAATTTACATACAATAACCGACATGTTTAAGTTTTGTAGCTGAGTGTCATATTTCCCAAGCTTCTGGCTGCTATTAATATTCATCGCTAACGGTTCTCTCACTTGTTGATGCAAACGGTTAAATCAGATTCCGAAATATGATAAAACTTCACTCATACTCTACGGCAGCCTGTTTCCGGATCCGGAAGCAAAGTAAGGCCCGAAAAACATGCAATGCAACAGGCACCCTTTCATCCCAATGAAATAATACGGCGAGTTTTTATGCACCCATCCCTCTGTAAAGCGTACTCTTCTAAGCATTTTAACTCATCAAATGTGCTTCACGGCCATCCGGTTTTTTAGTAACAGTAGCCTATTCAAGCCGGCCGGCTCCACCGGTACGGTTAGTAATTGTTTCAGTTTCAGGCATCACATTATGAATTTTAAACGATTGAGCTAAATCGGATTAACGTTGCTTTTGTGCAGCAATCAGGCATCTAAGCTGGTCGTATATTCCAAGAAAGTCAGCCCTTTAAAACTTGCCGTGAGCATAGTACCCAACAGCAATTTTGGCAATATATTTTGAGATAACGCAGATTGATAAGAAGCGATAAAAAACTGATAAAAACTGACACGAAGACTTGAAACGTCAACTCCGTATTATGCAAAGGCAAGGTTAGGGTAACTGCACCACTACACCTGATTGTGATAAAAACTATAAAGGAAAAAAGGAAAGTAGGAAGGGAGAGTCGATAGGGTTTTTACACTTGATAAAAGAGGCTGGAAAGTTTGACTTTGACAGGGAACATATTGCTGGGCTTATGACCTGCTGACTTTTCCGCAAGAAATTTAGGTTACCTCCCTACCTAACTCGCTGTATGAGAATGTATGATACCAAAGCACATCTATAATTACGGGAAGAGATGGCCACCTGGCACTCTCTTTAAAATCCACAGTTTGTAAAGGAAATCCACTACAGGAACTGCGTCTACTTTCCGTTGTTCCACATTTACAGCAATGCAGTGTCAATATAAATTTCATCAGTGAGTTCATTTCAATAGTGAAGTCAAGCCATCATCAGATAATTATGACGACAGAAGGAATGTCATGCCATAACAGGCCATAAAAAATAAACAACGTAGAGCTGCTGAGGAGTGTATAGTATAAAAATTCAAAACAAGCAGAACATAATGGAACGGGCCACATCTGTATTCATATGATTTCGCCATTACAATTACAATTATAATACAATCAGCTATTTAAAAATGGGAAGGAGCAGACCCTCCGTAGCTCTTGTTCTCCCCTTCCCCACTCATTTCACCTGATAGTCATCATTGCATTGTTATCGGCCACTGTTATTATTATGCAATATTTTACCTGAAAAGATAAATGCTTTCGCTTAAACAAACTCAAACTCATTGTCAGAACTTCATGGATGTGAGTACATCGCAATACTCCCCAGAAAAACAGATGCAGGTTTATCAATCTTTAGAAATTCGTGATGACTTGTTAACCTAAACTTTTTATGTACGTTGCAGGCTGATCAGGGCAAGCTTGCTGACTGAAATGCACAATGTAAATTGCATGAATCACTAGGTTAGGAAACTGCGACATGCTGCAAGTAATAATGAGGATGTTTTGGGGTTTGTCATCTAATAAACTTGTGTGAATTAACGAACTGCCAAGTGGTCTGCGGTGTGGAATCTAATATACTCCGGTCAGGTGCATTTAATTGGAGGAATAGAAGATGGATATTTTATACTGTACGAGTATTCATGTTTCATTCATTCTGCTGGAGGACAAATAATTAAAGACTTACGGAAGAACACACACCGAGAAGAGATATCTGCGTTATACAGCCGTATATCAAATTCAGATTTTGATGCGTTCAACGTTACAACAATGAAACCTAAGGTTGCAAATCCAGATCATGTTGGGCAATGTGATACAAAACCTAGTTGAATTAAGGATCTTGAGCTTACTATCAATTCCAATAAAGTTTTCAAAAATTTAACCAAATTTCATTCAAGTCAAGTCAAACGTAAGTACCGGGCTGTAGAGAATATATATTTGTCTTCGATTTCCCCTTTGGTTTTATATTTTTGATCAAGTACCTGAGTCAGCATTTCATTGAAGAAATATATAACCTCCAGTTTATGCTTATCCGGTTTGCGTAGCTGACTCTCACGAATCTATGTAGAGTAGAACTGTATATAACATGCAATCAAGTGGATTGTATTCTTTAACCCATTTAGTCTACCTATCTACAGTCCTATATCTCTAATGGCGCATGCATGAATAGGGAACGGAGAGCAGCCTGTTCAAAACCTGCCTTGCCTCACTTTCTACTGTTACAAGTTACAAAGCTAAGTTACATCATGCTGCATTTGATACGATAACTTGCTGAGGAAACAGTGTGAGAACGAAATGAAACGTGAAGTGAAAATATAAGGCAAAAGATATAAACTTATACAATATTCGGAAACGCAGCAGGATGACAGATGTTCTTCCTATTTTTTTACCTTCTTCCTGTCTATTTGTTCTCAGCAACTCTTAATGCA
>JAQGAP010001030.1:0-23618 GCA_034697805.1 Orchesella bifasciata | reverse complement strand
CTTCTCCCAAATCATGGGTAGTTCACGCGACGATAAATCATCTTGTGCAATTATTTCATACACTATTACACTAAATGTGCTGTGCTACCCTACAACTTCCTTATTTAAGTACATTTGTTTCGATCAAACCTGTATGTGGAAAAAAAATATTTCTAAACACAGAGTTACGGGGTGCGCCATTCCATTAAAATTTATTAATAACAACAAAAACACATGTAAAAATAATTCATAACACCAATATATAGTCAACCATCATGTATGCTATTAATAACAATATTGGCTACTCCTTAACCATACCCCATAAACTATTTTCAAAATATATATTATACAGATCACCGTAACCATCATAATACGTCTTTGGAGTAATAAAAAACTCCTATTTGTACCATAAATGCATTAAATCGTACAAAGGAAACACAAAATTATGTTACTTATATAACTTATTTGATTACTACGTGTGCACGCTCCATAACAAAGATACAGATAAAAAAGATTTTGCTCCATAACTAACTAAATGGGACGGGAATTTTCAAAGTCACGCTTTTATACACTAAAATAGTTTGTTAGGTTAGTTACTAACCAAGTCTTCAACGCTTCTCTTTCTGCTTTTTTTCTGCCTTATTTTTAGCCTGTCGGGAAACATTTTCTTTCTCCAACTTTGCCTTCTCCCCTTCCAACTTGGCTTTCTTCTCTTCTTCCTTTGCTTTTTGGCACTTACTCATGTGCTCATTAACAAGCAAGTAATCCACATTATAGAAGGCGTTGCAAAAAGGACAGTCAAAGTATCCCCTAAACCTTTTCCCTCCGATCTGCTTCAAAATATGAGGGGGGACATTTTTTGGTGATGCTGGGGGTGGCCTTTGGTCTTTAGGAAGATATGTAGTTCCACCTTGTGAGCCCTTTTAACAAAAAAGTATAAAAGAAAAATTTTTTGGTTAAGGATCTTGTTCTAACCATTAAATTGAATACAAACAAAACACGTGATTTCTAAATACTCGACTTGTAATCAGACTTTTGCTCCTTAACAACATTCATATATAGAATTTTTTAAATTGAGACTTAGTTAAGAAACAGTACTTATTATTACAAGCCCAAGTTAATTGAATTTACTTACATGATCCTTTTCTTTGTCAGAAACAACGTCAGGTTTCTTTCTCTTTATGCTTTGCCCTTGGCCCTCTCTATCACTTCCCTCTTTCAGCACATCCTTTGCCCCCATTGCATCTTGACTGTGGTTCTTTTTATCCAAACTACGCTCCTTAACATTGGCTATAGCTTGGTCGTCTGCATCGTCGTCGTCGGAATCAATTATCATTCTGCCTCTTTTGAGTGTAAAGCCTTCAGTTGCGGATTTAGAGGCACTCCCGTGTGCTGGAGGGATTGGCGATGTAGGAAATGAGGTGCGATTCGTTTCTTTTGGCATCTTTTGAGTAGGATTTGACTTTACCGGAAGCTTTGATTCATTATATGCTGGTGTTTTTTCTTGAACTATCGGGTCAGTAGAAGGAACCTTGGGACCCGTGCCATCCTTCGTAATGGGTTTAGAAAATGTTTTTAACTCGTTAACAGGTACTGACGGATTTACAACCGTAGTAATGGTAGGGGTTTTCAACATTGCATTTAGTTTGTCAGACTTCCGCTTCTCAATACTTTGACCGATTTTTGCACTTGATTTGTGAGTAACCTCAGTAACTCCTAAACCGTCCTGCACTTTCTTAACCCGAACAACGTACTTTGAACACATCTGTTGAATCATAAAGAATGCATAGTATTACATTAAACGATAATCATGCAAATTAATAAACTTATTCATCCTTAACAGTCACAGGACATACTTGTTCCATGACGTTCTTAAACTGGTCGAAAGGTATAGCTGAAAAAACAGTTGAAGGCTCTTTACCAAACCCGGACTTCAGAGTATCAGCGTTAAACTACAAAAAACAAATTGCAGGTCATTAAAGTGTTACAGTACTCTGCTTACTCTAAAACAATCGTTCTTACGTTTGCGTCATAATATATCATATCCATTGATATATTCAGCTTATCGGAAATCTGGGAAGACTGCAAAAGACGAGCATTTTGCACAAACGGTTGCACATCTACAAGCCCTGTACCTAAACCATAAGTTTAAACAATTTTATTCCCGCTCCATAACAACATTAAATGTAGATTACGCTCCGTAAAACTGTAAAAAACTAATATATCCTTAACTGAATTATTTCTTACCTTCATCATCAAACGTTTCTCGAGAAAGCTTGACCTGTGCTAACTGTTCATCAAAGTAGGGGCGATGCGTTTCAATAACCTCTTGCGCAGTAAACCTTTGAGATTCCTCCTTAACCATATCCCATACAACTATTTGTAACATTGTACAAGTGCGGACATGATCTTTTATAGGCGTCCGGTCACCATCCAATTTCCAGAGTTTAACCAAACCCGATGAATTCATTTTAAAAGGGGGAGGGAATTCACAAAGCCGGCCGTCTTTTGCTACTTTTATGTATTCCTCTATTGGAGCATCACACCACGTATCATAATACATTAAAGGCTCTGAGGTACTAATCTCAAAGATTGTAGCTCCCAAACTGAACACATCTGTTGATTTTGCGTAAAAGCCGCGGTTTGCAAATGAATCATTGTAGGCTGGTGTTCCGAGCAACGAATCATCCATGGCCTTTATGAACACTGAACCCTAGAAATTAACGAATATATAACAACTCCGGTTACTCCTTAACGTAACAAACCAGTCTCTTTAAACGCTCTTTAACGGACTGGCTTAATCCTACAGGTGCTCTTAAACTTAAGTTACTAACAAATTACAATATGCATTAACATTACCTTTGGAATGAGCTGCGACTGACTAAATTCTCCCAGAACAATGTTGTTTTTGTTTGTAATGAAACAGTTTTCGGGCGTAATATTGCAATGAACAATATTTAGGTCATGGATGTACGCAACACCTTCAAGCAACTGCAAAGCGAACCTTATCTTCTGCCTCCTTGAAAGTACATCAACATTTTGCCTGAGAGTACCTACAACCAGGCAGAAAACGACACAAATTAATTCTGTAAGTAAATCAAGGATTTAGTTAAGGATTCTACATTAGAATCAGTTGCTCACCCTCGTACAGCTCCATAACAAAATATGTCACCCCTTGTTCGTAAAAAGCCCCATGCAGTTCCAGCACTCGTTTGTTCTGCACGTGGATTAAAGTATGTACCTCCTTGAATATACGTACAGGATCACCATGGTCCACGATCCGTTTTACTGCGACTGGACCAATTCCCATAAAGGTTGTCTTACGGACTTCACCATACGTTCCTCTGCCAATTTGTAAGCCAGGACCGGAATCAAAATTTTGAAGGTTGAACCTCCTTAACGCTGCCAATTCTTCAAGTTTTGGAGCCATAACGTTTACTATTTGAGTCGCCATGTCTTGGTCCGGCTGACTTGCAAGAGATTTGGCATACGTAGGTAGGAACCCAAGTGCGCTGTGCATGTACTGCAGAATTATCATATAAGACCAATGTGCTGCATTAGTATTTGAGCTCCATAACTAGCTCAACCACGAACATTGAGCCATTATTTATCTAATAAAAGTTAAAATCTTACCCCTTTTGGACTTAGTTCACCAGCATATGGAGTTATAGCAACAGCGTCTTTAACGGTTTCGATCCAGGCTGCCTTGTCGGCATTTACGGGATTCTGTCTATCTAGATCATTCCCATCGCTGCTACTACCCCCAACAATCACTTCCGTACCACTGCTTGTACAATTCTTCTTCTTCTTCAGAATCTCCTTAACTGCAACATCGTCATTCTCACTGTCGGATAAATTTATTGTCACTTGTTGTTCTGCCATTTTAAACATTCAAGTGAATCTGCAAAGGAAAGAAATATGAAGTTAAAATAATCCGAAATTAAAATTTGGGAGCAACCAAATTTGAAGTTAAGGGGCACGTTTAATTTACTTGTGTTAACTTACTACCTTATCAGGCTTATGAATCAAGCTTGGTATTATTATTGTTATGGAGCTACACAAGGAAATTAATAATTTAGGCAAAGTACACTGCCCAACGTGTAACAATTTTTCTAAGAGCGAAACGATATGCTCAGTTCGGCTGTCAGAGAGCGAATGACACAAAAAATGACAATCCATTTACCTATATGCTAGAGTGAGAACGTTCACGACCAATCAATGGAATCGATTGAACATATATGCCCGACCAACATATTCAGGATTGAACTTGTATACAACTTGTATGCTGCTGTTCAACAAATAAGGCTACCCATGAAACATACCATACGACATCTGGTGCAACAGCTAAGCATCAGCTGAGCGAGCAGTGTTGAAAATGTAGATTAAAGCAAGACAGCAAACAGGATAAAACAGGAATTACCAGAGAAGAGCAAACAGGGTAGAGCAGGAATTAACAGAGAACAAAGCCAGCTGTGGTTGAAAAGCCTTCAAAAATTCTTGACACCTGAATCTAGCGGGTCTTCGCCAAAATATTTACGTGCATGGTTCTTCTAGGAGATCACGTGATCCTCAGTCACTTTTTTACGAGTTCAGTTGGAGATTTTTCATCGAGTATATATAAGAGGTACAGGCAACGGATTTTCTCATTTGCTCCCAGAGTTTCGTGGTGACTAGTCGTTCTCTCAGCTATAGGATAATACTTTTATAATAGCTGTGTAACCAGCTTTATCTTGGTAAGTTCCTTTCCGTGGTTACTGGTTTATGTAGTTTGCCTATTCATGTTCTATCTTGATTTATTGTATACGTACAGTTTTTCGAGCTAATTGTTATGGAGCAATCTAGTAATAATTTCACACTAAACTACATTAATGCTTGTTTTGTTAGTGCATCAACGAATCCTTAACCGCTTGCTTTTTACTACTTAAACCCAATCACGAATTGGCTGCATTATCTCTCTAACGAATATGAACACTTCACGGGAGCAGTAAAAAGTTGTTATAGGATATGGCAGCAGTGGACATTTTTGATCGAGTTAATTTTGACGTACGTAGATACAGTTGACTATTATGTTAACATTGTAGTCCAACTAACAGTATTTATATTCATCTCCCCCCTAACAGATCCTCCTTGATATTCCTACCAACATCAAAACGAAATGGCGCCTTGAAATATTTGTTGCTCACCTAGTCAATGCGCTTTATATTAACCACGAAAAGCTATTCGAGTTATTACATAAATACGACTACGTAATACCAGTAAGTACTTTCAAAGTCAAAAAGCTCCTTAACTATGCATTGATTTGATCGAACTTATAATTTACGTTGCTTCTAGCATGGTTTAATTGGAGAGTTTTTCGAAGACACCTTTCCTGATTTGCTTTTCAACGTTAGGCTGTCGTTTCGCAAACCTGCGGATAATTTTAAACGTATTTTTACTCGAGCCAGCAACCAGGAAACCAAGCGCCGTCTTAATCTCTTTTTCACACATCTAGTAAGCAAGCTTTGCAGCAAGTACCAAGTGTTTGGAGATTTCCTTAATCAGGGAGACGTTGTAACCGTAAGTCACTAATCTATTCAAGTTACAATGCTCCTTAATGACCTGACTATATGAAAAACAAAAAAATGGATCTTAATTTATTAAAATACAAATAGAGGGATCAGGTTGGACCGCTATTTGAGCAAACTTTTGGTGATTTGCATTTGCTTCTCAGACGAGCTACTCAAAATCCCGTTTTAGTATCTCATACATTAAAGGATAAAGCAGCAGAGCTACCAAACGTCGTCGTTGAAGTACCAAAACTAGACCTGAGTGACACTAAAGGAGGTCCTAAACCTACAACAATGGTTCGTTGTAACGACAAGAAGACTGTAAGTACCGTTTTTGCTACATAATAACAAATTGTGAATAAACTTTTAGCTTTAAAACGTAATTTCAAAACTAATGCTTTTTATAGCTGGACGGTAAATCCAAAAGCGAATGCTCCTCTGGAAATAATACTCTAACAGATGCTAACAGATCAAGTAAACTACTAAAAGCAAAGAAGAAGCGAGCTAAGAATACGGAATTCACTCGAAAGATCTACGTTGTAAGTATTTTATTGGCGTTCTATAATTTGTTTGTAAGAGGCTGAAACTTTGTATCCTTGTAACTTCAAACCTATTTTATGTTATACTAGAAAATGACTTCTGAGGCTGAAAACGAAGAAACAACCAATGATGGGCCGACTTTTACGACTTACGTCGCTCCTGATGCGGGCGAAGCTTTAGTAAGTTTGAAGTTGCATTTACCCTTGAAATGTATGCTGGAATAAATCTGCTCCCTAACAGAATTTACTCATTTTTTTCTTTTTTCTAATGTACTAGGAATCTTCCTCAGAGTCAGAGAATGAAGAAGTGATTGATGGTGGGCCAGTTATTTCGAGTTATGTCGGTCCGGATGAAGACGAAGCTTCAGTGAGTTTGAAGTTGCATTTACCCATGAAATGTAGGCCGGAATAAAGTTGCTCTCTAACAGAATTTACTAAATATTTTCTATATATTATTGTACTAGGAATCTTCCTCAGAATCTGAAAATGAAGAAGTGATCGATAATGGGCCGGCTTTTACGACTTATGAAGCTCCATTATTCAATGATGGGCCGGTCGTTTCGAGTTATGTCGGTCCGGATGAAGACGAAGCTTCAGTAAGTTTGAAGTTGCATTTACCCTTGAAATGTATGCTGGTATAAAGTTGCTCCCTAACAGAATTTACTAAATATTTTCTATATATTGTTGTACTAGGAATCTTTCTCAGAATCTGAAAATGAAGAAGTGATCGATAATGGGCCGGCTTATACGACTTATGAAGCTCCGTTAATCAATGATGGGCCGGTCGTTTCGAGTTATGTCGGTCCAGATGAAGACGAAGCTTCAGTAAGTTTGAAGTTGCATTTACCCTTGAAATGTATGCTGGTATAAAGTTGCTCTTAACAGAATTTACTAAATATTTTCTATATATTGTTGTACTAGGAATCTTTCTCAGACTCTGAATATGAAGAAGTGATCGATGATGGGCCGGCTTTCACGACTAATGTAGCTCCAGCAATGAATGATGGTCCGGTCATTTCTAGTTATGTTGCTCTGGAGGACGACGAAGCTTCAGTGAGTTTGAAGTTGCATTTACCCTTAAAATGTATGCTGGTATAAAGTTGCTCCCTAACAAAATTTACTAATTATTTTCTATACTTGTGTACTAGGAATCTTCCTCAGAGTCGGAAAATGAAGAAGCGTTCAATGATGGGCCGGCTTTCACGACTAATGTAGCTCAAGCAATCAATGATGGTCATACGGTCATTTCGGGTTATGTTGCTTCGAATGACGACGAAGCTTTGGTAAGTTTGACACTATTTTTATTATTCGTTACATATATACTGGAATAAACTTGCGCCTTAACAGAATTTACAAATTGTTTTTTATACTTGTGTACTAGAAATCTTCCCCAGAGTCTGAAAATAAAGAAGTGATCGATGATGGGCCGGCTTTTACGACTTACGTCGCTCCTGCATTCAATGATGGGCCGGTCATTTCGAGTTATGTTGGTCCGGATGACGACAAAGCTTCAGTAAGTTTGAAGTTGCATTTACCCTTGAAATTTATGCTGAAAAAAGTGGCTCCCTAACAGAATTTACTAATTATTTTCCATATATTATCGTACTAGGAATCTTCCTCAGAATCTGAAAATGATGAAATGATCGATGATGGGCCGGCTTTCACGACTTATGTAGCACCAGCAATAAATGATGGGCCGGTAATTTCGAGTTATGTCAATCCAAATGAAGACGAAGCTTCAGTAAGTTGCATTTACCCTTGAAATATATGCTGGAATAAAATTGCTCCCTAACAGAATTTACTTATTATTTTCTATACTTGTGTACTAGGAATCTTCCTCAGAGTCTGAGAATGAAGAAGCGATGAATGATGGGCCGGCCTTCACGACTTATAATGCTTCAGCAATGACTGATGGGCCGGTTATTTCGAGTTATGTCGCTCCAAATGATGACGAAGCTTCAGTAAGTTTGAAGTTGCATTTACCCATGAAATGTAGGCCGGAATAAAGTTGCTCTCTAACAGAATTTACTAAATATTTTCTATATATTATTGTACTAGGAATCTTCCACAGAGTCTGAAAATGAAGAAGCGATGAATGATGGGCCGGCTTTCACGACTTATGTGGCTCCTGATATGGAGGATGATTCCGTAAGTATTCGACTTCAATGCTACAAAACAATTTGCTCCCTAACATGATCTAATCGTGTCTGTTTATATTTTTTTAAACAGGAAATTCAAGTAAAAGTGTATGATGGACCTACAATATCGACATATTTTGACCAGGATGAACACCGAGATTCAGTAAGTTATACACGGTTTTTAATTTTATGTGATCTGTATACTGCAATTAAATGGCTTCTTAACACAATTTACTAAATCCTGACTCTATTAGGACACCAATTCTGAGTCTAAGAATGAGGCAAACATGCACATTCAACCATCATTTACGACGTATTTTTCCGCAGCTCGAAAATCTAAGGTATGATATTGCTTTCACAGTTTGTGGTTAAATACTGGAATAATGTAGCTTTATAACAGAAACATAATGGTGTGTTCATAAATTTTAAAAGGAAAAGTCATCATATTCAGAGAGCAAAGATTTAGCAGCAAGTGTGCCTTTTATTTCTACGTACGTTGCTCCTCCAGACACAACTGAATTGGTAGGAAATATGCCAACATACTATTTTTAGAGTAACATTGAGCTCTTTAACAAACTATTAATGGTGTTTCCTTGTTACGGAGAATAGAAATCGGGTGAGGTTGTGAAGCATCGCAAACGAAAAATTTACGTGCAGCGCACAAATAAGGTCGTAAGAGAACTTGAAGCCAAAGGGTTAAAACCAAAAGTAAGGACTCCTAAATTCAAATTGTATCCTGACGGAAAGGTAACCAATGATTACATTAGAAAATCCAGATACATTATGAAAAAGCTCCTAAACCTAACTAACTTTCTTTTTGGTTCTTAGCCAAAGAAAACAGCAAATCCTGGGAAGCCAAGGGCTAGAAGTCCTGAGCCAGCTGAATACCTGGTACGAACCTACACAGTTTGTTGCTTAGTGTATTTTTATTGTTGACATTTCGGTAACTCATGTCTTACACATTTTAAATTTCAGTACGACTGTCACATATGTGAAAAGGTCTTCACTAAATCCTCGAACCTTTGGCGACATATTGAAGACATTCACCGCAGGAAACTTTACAAATGTGCCGTCTGTGGATCCAGGTTGTCGTCTAAACGGGGATGGAAGAGCCACGAAAAAGTTCATGCGTTTGACTATGTTAAACCTCAATGTATTTACTGCGGTCAGGTTTTCCCTACGTCTGGCGCTCGAGCCAATCACGTTCGAAGGGGAAACTGTCCAATGATGAAATTTCATTAGTGTTGAAGTAGTAAAAGTAGCAGTAGGTTTTAAGTAGTTATATACTAGTCGGTAAAGCTATTAATTTTGTCTTCGTGTAGTTTTATTTGTTACTTAAGCTAATGCGACCGTGCCAACTCCTAATTGAACTTTGTTTTTTTTTGGTTTTGTAATAAACCCTTGAAAAGTTTAGGAGTTCGTCTTTGTTTAAGAATATTACAATAAATTAGTAATAGAAATAAGTAAGTATTGATGCAGTCCTATTAATACATGTTACCGTAGCATTGTACAACTTTATATCTCAGAATGTAATGAACTTGTGAAATAAAATTCAAGATATTAACGCATTTTTGTTTGGTAGTTAAGGATTTCATCTAAACTACACCAAAACTTTAAATCCTTACATTTAACTGCATGTTGTATCGTACGTTACTCGAGTACATTATGTAACATTACACAGAATAATAGAATTAGGGAGCTTAATGCATTTTTTCACTAGTTATGGACCTCATTTTTTGTAACCTTCCCCATTTTAATACTTAGACGTCTTATGCTATTTGCCTGTAATGCGTTAAGGAGCTGAACCTTTCTGTTAAGTAGTTATGGAGCTCATATTTCTTATGCTCTGTTTCTATAACAATGCAGTTGTTTAGTCACATCAATCGTCATATGCTACATTTTTAGAGTAGGGTGCATTAAAATTCAAAATATCATGAATCTCCATAACTTTAACGAGATATGGATTTTAGTGTAGTTGTTATGGAGCTCATATGGATGCCGTATTTCAATTATACTTATGCATGCTATATGCATCAACAAACATATGCTACTGACATATGCAATGTAATGGAGCTGAACGACGTTTGTTTGCAGTTATCTATCCGATCTTTCCTTTGCCATGTCAATTAGGCTTGGGTTTATCTGCGTCTACTGTCGCATGCCATTTGTTTATGTAGTCGAGGGATCAAATATGTTTAAGTATCTGAACCAACTGCCATATAGCTATATAACAGACTAAAGGATGTAAACGCATTTTCAAAAGTTAAGGAAATCATATTTGCTATACTACATGTCCTATCTAAGCTTTTCGTCTTTTGTCATGCGCTAATTGGTTATTCAAAAATGAGAAAAGATTTTTGTTTAGCTGTTATGGAGCTCATCTTTACAATACGAAAATTTCATGTGGTTTTTATGCAGCTACACTTACATTTCTGCGCTGCATAATCGAAGCGTTTAACCTAGTTTTGTAATAAATTAAAGAGCCCATATATTCGATGATATGTCTTCGTAGTGCTTTGTTGTATCCGCACCAACCGGCACGTGAAACTTTCATTTATATGCTTAATAAGGCAAACAGATTTTATTTAGTTATTATGGAGCTCATCTTTCCTTACCATGTCATTATTAGGGATAATTAAAGTTGTTTTCTGTTATGGAGGTAATGCATTTATAACATACTCATATGCAACTGAACCACGGATTATGAGACTTTTTTAAACACAACAACGCAATTGTGAAACAAAGTTAAGGAGTGATCATTTAAATAAATGTTTATTAATAACAACTATTAGTAATAACAACACATCCCAAACTTAACGATTAAAATTTAGATTATAAGTCTTTGGTAAAATAAAACGGGTTGCTTTTACCAACAGCTTAACCATTTAAGCGGCAATACTTTAAATATATTATTCCAAAACTGGTAAAACCACAATTACTATTTGATTCATTAGGTAAATATTCATTACATCAATAACGTTAAGTACAAGCACATCCTTAACAAGTTAACAACATAAGAATATATAATTGTAAATATAGAATATAATTTAGCGTATCTTCTTTGCATCTTAAGCCTTCTACTTCTCTTTCTTTGCCTTCAAGCACTTGGCCACGTGCTCCTGAACAAGTTTCCAGTCGACGTTCCAGAATTTTTTGCATCTGCTGCAATCAAAATAACCTCGCCAATCCGGTGAAATACCATTTTTCTCATAAAATCTGGGCGGCAGGTTTTTTAAGGCTGCAGGACGGGGTCTTTGCTGATGAGAAAGAAATGTGGTACCACCTTGACAACCTTCATCCTCCTTAACAAAATAAATTTAATGATGAGAAATCCTTTCAGTTACGAATCGTAGCTTACAATCATATAATAAACCCTAATGCAAATAGTAAAAAAACTTACCCTAGCCTTCTTCCTAGACCTTTCAACATTTCTGGACTCGTCATCGGAAATCAGCTCCTTAACAAAAAGGTGATATTGATGAGGTGGTAAAGCATTACCTAACACTTACTACGAACTGCAAATATAATTACTTACATCATCTTTTTTTTTGCCACCGTTACTGCCATTTTGTCGTTTCTGTGCACGTTTTTCAACCCCTCCATCAGGTTTTTTTTCCTGAGCTCTAGGTTCCTTTCTCATCATTTTGCCATCAAATGGTGGATTACCGCGATCCCCTTTTGCAGTTGGTGATCTGACAGAGGTATTGCCATTTTTGGTAGTTCGCTCCTTGACATTAAAGTTTGATTGAGCAGGTTTCGACTTCATTGGCAGGGAAGGTTTAGGCGCTGAACTCTTTGTGTTTTCGGAAATTACGATCTCTTTTGGGACCTCAGAACCTGTGGCATCGTTCTTAGTTGATATTTGGGGGGAATAGATGTGCTCCTTAACAGTTGAAGTCCCACCAACCTGAAGAATTCCTTTCATAACGGAGGATTTGCCAGATGGAATATCTTTACTTGCACGAGCACCAACTGTTGTCTCCAAACTGTCAATTTTTGAGGTTTTCAGGGCTTCTGTCATCATTTGAGAAAACTCTTCTGCTAACCTATCTCTTTCATGCTTGGCTTGAACGGATAACCTTATATACAACTTAAAAATCGGACAAAAACCTTTTTTTTAATTTTAAAAATAACTTGAATAATAACAGTTTGCGTCCTTGACAATAAATGCACTTACATCGTCCATAGCTAACTTAAACTGATCAAGAGGACTCTGTTGGCGCTCCGTTGCGGCGTCTGATTTACCGTTGCCCAAGTTGAGCTGTAATACACAAGATAACACGCATCAATACAAATACAGAATATAGATACTGGTTTCCCCTTAAACAATGTTCAATATTTGCTCGTCAACAAACTGTACTTACATTGGCGTCGTGGTAAATCATATCCATGACAATATTCACCTTTTCAGATACTGAGGAAGGTGACAGAGGGGGAGTGTTTTCAGAAAAAGGCTTTACATTCCCAATTTGCAAATCTTTATAATAAGGGAAATTATTTTTAGTCGCGCTCCATAACAATTAAATGCCCAAAAATTTTTGATTAAAAGAACTACCGTTATCTAGCTTTGCTCGAGAGCACCTCACGCCCTTTAATAGTCCATTCACTTCAGAACGATAGTCATTCAAAATATCTTGTGTGGTTAGTCGTCGTTTGATATCCTTAACCAAATCCCATACTATTTTTCCAAACATTAAGGACAGACTGGTCACGCGGTCATAAAGGGGCTCCCTAACACCATCTAACTTTTCTTTCTTTTCAACCCCTGACCAACCCTGCTCATCGAACGGGGGAAAGTTACGGAGACGCCCCTTTTCCGCAAACTCAATGTATTCCAGAAGTGGCACATCCGTCCAAAGTCTTCCATACCCCATTAAAGCCTGCGATGTTTCAATTTCAAAAATTGTAGCTCCTAAGCTGAAACAATCGGTTGCTTTGGAGTAAAATCCTCTGTTAGCTAAGCTGTCGTTGTACATTGGTTCACCAAGCACGACACTCTTTGAGGTCTTAAGAAAATTGATATCCTAAAAAACAAAAATGAAATCCAGTAACTCGTGTACGTCTAACGAAGTTGTTTTCTGCGTTTAAGAGCTCCGTAACTTAATTGCTCAGTAGACAATTATAATTAATAATACCATAGGAAGGAGTTGCGAATCACTGAAATCCCCGATGACTAAATTGTTCTGTTGAGTGATAAAACAGCTCTCCGGATTAAGTCTGCAGTGAATAATATCTCGGCCGTGGATGAAGTCAACTGCTTCTAACAACTGGATCACGAATCTTACTTTCTGCTTTTCGGAGAGATTATGGAGGTGTTGACGAACTGTTCCTGGATAAATAAAGAAACACGACACAAAACTCAGTTTGTAAATTGATACAAAATTTTGGTTGGAATTGTACATTTGCTTACCTCGGTGGAGCTCTGTAACTATGTTAGTCACTCCTTGTTCATAAAAAGCTCCAAACATGTTTAAAATCCGTTTGTTCTGAAGGAAAACCATTGTGTGGACCTCCTTAAATATTTTTAAAGGATCATTGTGGTCCACAAACCTCATGATGGCATACGTAGACTCCTTCTTGAACGTAGTTCGACGTATTTCCGCAAACCTTCCTTTATCAAGATACAAACGAGGTCCCATATCAAAATTCTGGAGTTTAAATCTCCTCAACTTAGCCATTTCGTTAAGTTTTGGAGCCATCATTTTAAGGATCTGGCTGATTGGATCTTCAGGTGGTGGAATTGAGATGTTTCCAACAGCCTTTGCATACGTTGACTGAAAACCGATTGTGCTGTGTACGTACTGTGAGCATTGAATAAAAACCCGTGTTTCGTTGGTTATCAACAATTTTGGACTTGGTAACCTGCTCCCTAACATAGCCTCATCTGCTAAAATGCTTATTGAAATCTTACGCCTTTTGGATGTAGCTCCCCTTCATATGGCTTGATTACTGCAGCGTCTTTAACAATTTTCCTCCAAGCTGGCTTTTTCTGTACATGGTCCGTTACAGCATTCATCTTACGATTTCTGTTATTAGCCTGTAGGGCTGTCCGTTTAATAGAACTGTTATCGTGGTCGTTGTCTTCACTGCTGCCATTCTCACTTCTTCCTGCACCATCCGATTCCTCAACTACCGTCTTCTTAGCAGGATGCATTTTGGGACCCCTTACTTTAACATCCACTAAACATTCTTCTTTGCAGTACGAAAACGACCCCATCATAGGGTTTTCTTCCTCCATTTTCAGACAGCTGCAAGTCCAAGAAAATGAAAAGTTGTTAAGGAGCAACCAACGATTTGTCACCGAGCAACCAACAAACTTAGCACAGAGCCACAAATAAGTTTGTTAACGAGCATTGAAAGACCTGGCAAACAACACAAATCATTATGATATAGTAGCCTATAAGCTTACCTGGCGCGTATAAAATAGGCCAACCTTGCAAGAGTTTAGGAGTAAACAACGAATTATACGTATACAACTTACAACCTAAACGAGATCTTGATCAGCGGACACAAGTGTTCTGTTTGGCAGCCAAAACACAAATGAGCCATGCGTAAGAAACGTTCTTGCTACATGCTTCACTACGGACACTATTAAACCACATTCAGCTGACGTTTTTCTAAGCAATATGCCAGATGACCATGAATGAACATGACTACAATAAGCTAAAAAGCCAATCGGAAAAATAAACACAAACCACGCAAAACAGCCAGTGTTTTCTTGTCTAAATAAACTCATTTTAAATTTGCCACGTTTTTGCTGCCCACACAATTTTCAATGGTCATCGATTAGTTGCATAGTAAGTTCAAGTATCAAGTAGTATGGTTTATAGCGGATTACTTTTTGTCATGTTTACCAAAAAATGTACCGCATGTACACATTGGATTACGTGATTCTGTTAAAGACTGCCTAGCTATTTACGCAATGTTAAACCTTCCATGATTTTTTTTGTGAAGGATCTGGTACCTTGATTAAAAACCAATGCCTAGTCTAAACCATAGGACATTTCTCAAGATGCCAATTATCAGAAAACTTTTGTTAGTGTTACGGGGAATAATTTTTAATGGCGACATTCTAAAGATACACAGGTTCCTCTACTACATAGAAATCTAGTAAATAACAACCTATGCATTTTTTAGTTACGGGATTTCTTATGCCATATTTTTAAATCGTTTTTATGAATATGACATATTTAGACACTGCTTAATTAGGCTTGCAAAATTCATGTGCTATAAAATAGTTTGGGACAGGCTTGGTAATTTTTACATTGTTAAGGAGCTTATACGAAATATGGCTTCCAAGTATACTAGCGACGGTAAGATAAGGTACAAAGTAATATACAGTAAACTGTCAAGACTATATTACGGAGCTCATAGTTAAAGTACCACATGCTGCTGCAATGTTAAAGTTTTAATTTCGTAAAACTATATACAAATAAAATGCATTTTCCGAGCTTTGTTGCTGATCAACTCATTTGAAAATTTTAAACCCGTATAAAAATATCCTATAATTCTTACTTATACCTATTTTTATAACTAACAATGAAAAACACTACGTACGACTCCATAACACACTACATTAAGAAAAATTCTTAAGCGATGACACCTATCACACACAACTCCTTGACAAATTAAATAATCTAACATATCAACTCAAACTTTTAAACTCTAATACAAATCATCAAAATCATAAAAAGTAGTTTTTGACACGATTACACCATCCATCAGTTTATTCATAATGCAAAAAGTTATGTAAAGAGTGCCTTAAAAAATCCTAAACAGAAAGCATTAATGGATCCTTAACATTGCAGGACATAATAGGTTATCCGAAGCAGTAAAGAACCTCATAAATACATGGCCTCCGTACACACATTCATTTTTCAAACTGTTGCGGTCAAAATATTGTTAATGATTAGACGGAATACTATTAGCTGCTGAAAATATCATTGCTTCTGATTCATTGGTCCGTTCGATGAGCTCAACAATATCAGATGTGGCCGGTGGATAGCTAAAGGGTGGACAAAAATGGCCTGATTCTGAACAATTTTTAACAAGTTGTTGGAATTAACCAAACATTCAGAGCTATATAATATATGAAAATCTATTTTGACCATCATTATCCAATTTTTACCGTTGTTGGTGGTTAATTAATTACCAGGTCTGACCCTGTCAACTTTGAGCAGAGTGCGGACGTCTAAGATTATCTGGTATATATACCAGAACACGATGTGTATTCTGTTCATTCGATGGTTTTTTATTCCATCTGCGCAGTTTTAGAGTCTGTTTTAAAATAAATAAAAAAGCTCCGTAACTATCCGGTTACGTATTCAGTTAATGATGGCGGATTCTCCTCATGTAAACATTATTTATTAATTGTATAACATTTATACAATTAAGGTAATCCTTAACTGTATTTAAAATATTTTCATGTAAATTTGATTTTTTTGTTTCTAGGAAGATGTCAATGACGGAGATCCCCAGCCAGGAACCAGCACGCAGCATGACGACTATACTTTAGACCCGGTAATAAACGTTATTGATTTATAAAACACTACTAACTCCTTAACAGCCCTTAAAACATTTACAAAGTTATTCAATGTACCACAATATTTTCTAGGAGGAGGCGAATAATAGGCAGCTGGGAGATGTTTGGTGGAATGCGGCGGAAGAATATCAACGGGAGCAAGAAGAGACAAATATATCTTCTCCACCCGTATCAATTACAGAGCAACTAGATCCGGCAGTGAAACTTAGCTGTAATATGTCCGAAGATGTTTGTGAACATCATGACGAGCAAACCCCAGATTCAACCACTGCTTTGGAACATCATTTACAACTTAACTCTGATGATGATAATGATACTGACAATTCTCTACTACAAGATGGAAGTTTGTATTTTGATGATATGGACGATGCATCCTGGGTGGCTCCTTCACTGACAAATCTGAATCCAAAAGAGCAGGAAAATTTACACAAGAACATGGCCCAGTTTCCACACGTATTTCAGTCGTTGGAAAATTTAACACGCCCGGAACCTGAAACCAGTTCAGTTTTGGAGCCTTTTCAAGTGTCAGAACCTGCCAAACAAATCCAAACGCAAGGTTCTTCTAGTCCGACTTTAACAAATTCTGCCCACGCTGAGCAGTTATTCCAAGCAGCTGGTAAACTTCCAGATTTCATGTCGACTTTCGGAACCAACCTAGTTACGGATCAGCTATTATTGCAATTGCCAACTTCGCCTAACAACTCCACTCCCACTTCACCAGGGGTTAACAGGTCTTTCATATTAGACTTATCGTCTTCAGCAGAAAATCCTGTCACAACCTTTCCAAGTAACCAAGAAAGCCAAGAAGAGGAAATCCCTAACAGCCGACCTGAATACAATGCTGAAGTAAATGACGACCCCCCTAACAACATTGAAAACGACTCCGATGAACTGCAAAGAAACGGAATTGACGTTCAATCTTCAGCAACTAACAAAAATGTTCATCAGCCCTTCACCGACTCAAGCTCATCGGCTAATTCAGAAGAAGCTGAAAATCAAGCTGATAGTTCAGGAGAGCCATCCACAATTTCCCCAAGGATAACGTACAAAATAGATGGCTTGATGGTTGTTGGAGACACTTGGAACATTGTCACAATTGGTAAGTGTTTTCAAAGCTCCCTAACATATACACTGCATATCTTTGTACAACTGCAGACAAACTTTAACCAAATGTTTTTCTTAGATGGGACTTTACATTTTTACAACCTTTTTACGGTGACGTCAGAACCAGCAATGCATTACAAGGGTCTGCCTCATGCTATGGAGGCAAACTATCGGTATGAAATTCCATTCGCCATCGTGGACAACTGTACGTTGTCCCTTCTGATAACCAGCAACGAGAATAGGAGCACAAACAAACGCAAAGGTAGATAAATGAATGCACACTCCTTAACCACAAACGTGTTTCATGTCGTGAACTAATGTTGTGTATTTATATACTTAAATAGGAAAACATCCAGTTGCTTATAATGATATGTGCAACGCGTTCCAAGATATCGTCCGAGAGTCAATGAAAATATCTGATGGTTTTTCATGGACGGCTCATCAACTAAATGCAGCCAGCGGCATTGCCATTAAACACCAGGACTGGGAAGTCATCGGGAATATTGTAGCAGATCGACTCCATAACCATGCTTCTCGAAACAATCAAACCGAAAATAGTGATGATGAAGAAGACGAAGTTGCAAACCCGACTCGGAAACCATCTCGAGCATTTCCCCACAATGCCAGGTTTTGTTTTCTATTGAAAAAGTTTGGCCATGATATGCCATTTGAGACAACGGTTTATCCAAATCCATACCCGCACATCCAGTATAATCACTGCAGCACAACACGAGTCATTGTACATGTTGCTCATGACTATATAGTCGAGAAGGATTTGCTGTTTTTCAACCAGAAATTTTTCCAACATCTGTATCAGAAGCTTGGTGTACTTCCGACCCACCAGTACAACATTGGTATCATCCCAAATTCCAATAACTACATGTATATGAACATGCCTACTAACACTTTTAACGTCGCTGGAATGCAACAATATACGCGAATTTTTAATGAAGTTCATCGCAATCCGTATGAGTAAGTTTTAAACGAAACTCCTAAACTTAGGCTTTTAACACCGGACCTTTCAATAAGATCCTTAACCGAATATATCATTTAATTTTTTAAGGTTCTTCTGTCAATCTGTTATTGCAAAGGCAATGCTCTTTGGATATGTTTCAAAGCTCAACCAGACTGTAAACTGGAGCAACCGGAGAAAAGACCAAACCCTCGTAGCTCTAAGGAGCGGGCGCCTGAATAGCATTGAAAAAGGAATATCACGAATACTAGCATCTCCGCCACTACCCATCCCAGCAAGGTGTGAATTTGTATGGGCATTTCCATTGAACCAGCATCGTCAGGATGAAGATGATGAGCAACCTGATTTCAATTCGTTTATTGATATACTGGAAAAGGCATTTCAGGATTGCTTACAGTTTAAAATGCATTATGATGTATGCCGTGTAAACTTGTTTACTGTGTACAAGCGAAAAACTGTAACGAGGTACCTCCGTAACTTAACTAAAACGCTTTTTGGAACAATAACATCCAACCTTAAAAAACTGGAGTCGCTCTTCAATGTTAGCGAGGATGAAAAAATATATGAAGGATCCCTAGTGTTCACAGATGAGGATTTTGCAGCCATTGCAGTTTCGGAGGCTATGCTTACACGGCTGTTACGGGGAGACATGCGGTGCTTTCCTAATTTTTTGGAAAAAATGATTTTGATTCAAAAGGACATTATCGAATATGACCAACAACAGCAGGAAAGGCTACTTGAAATGCATGATGAAGAAGTTGAGGAGCAACCAGGATTAACAGATGAAACTATCCAAATTTTAAAAACATGCTGGCCTTTTGACAAAAATTTCATTTGGAAAAGGGAAGGTGTTTTAGTAACGAGTCTTCCGTTAACTAAAATTTTCAGAGCATTTCCAGATATACTTGGGGGAAGAGAGCAAGGACAGCATATGGTGAATCTAGCAAATGATTTTGCTAGGTGGAAGAGCACGCCCAAGTGCCCAGGTATAGAGCTGGTTACAAGTAGACTGTTCCAAACCTTATCAGTTGCGCTATTCCAGCGGTTACTTGCAATCAATGCAGACACTTCAATTCCGAGTTTAGGAGTCAATTCAAGAGCAGCAGATGATGAAAATGCGCTCCGTAATATTTGGAATTTCGGCCAAGTGCACCCCAACCAAAAAGTACAAGTTAAGTTCTCTCTATCTGCGTATAGTACTGTCTGCGACGACACTGGCAAATGTGTGTATAGAAAGCTGGCTCCGTTGATCTTGTTTATGAGAATGCTCCGAAAACAACAAAGTGAAAAATTAGAGGGAGGATTTAAACGATGTTTTGCAATTGAACTGGATCAATTTATGCTGAAGTCCCGAAATCCCTTCCTGTACAGATTACCGCAGCGAAAAATTGTGCCAGTCTTCATACCGATAACATTCAAGACATATGATCAAGCCTACGTCCAGATGTACAATAGAAGTTTTTATGCTATATATAACAAAAAGATTGGAGACCGCGGGATTCATGTAGAAAAGTTTATGGAGGCAGTTGTTCATCATATTGCCACCATTTCTCATGATTCTACAAAACGCGACGAGTACAAAGCAGGTCATATATTTGATTTTATCTACAAGCTTCTAGACACGAACCGAATCCCTAACGACACCGAACTTTTTAAGTCAGTTCCATTGGATCTAAGTCATGTTCTGCTGAACGTAAGCCAAGGTGCTTTTGCCATACCAGTATCACGCGCACCTAAAGCTAAATTTCGGTCTTCAATTCATGAAGAACTTGTAGTACCTGCGTCCCACGATCCAGAAAAGAGATGCCTTCGATCGGTGACAAAGAAGGCCGAAAAAGAAAAGAAGGAAAAAGAAGCAGAGCAATTGCGATTACAGGAAGAGGCGTTAAAACGGCAGAACGACCTGTTCATGGAAAATTTGATTCCAGGCTTTAATCGAAACCTAAACGCTGATGTAACGGAGTTTAACGGGGATCTTCATCCTGATGAGATTAATTCAATCATTACATCAAATGTTACGGAGCCACTTCCAAACAACATTGATGACCATCCACATGACATTCTATCGGATACTGATTCGGATCCACTTATACGTTCCAAGAAACCTTGCAAGCCTATTGTGGCATCAGATTCTGATGAGTCTGCAACAACTAATCTCAGCTATAGTAGTGACTCAGAATCTAAACCAAAGAGAAAGCCCTGCAGACGTATTATAGCATCCGATTCTGAAGAGTCTGCAACAAGTTATCTCAGCCATGGCAGCGATTCTGAACAGAAACCAACGCGAAAGCCCTGCAGACGTATTATAGCATCTGATTCTGAAGGTGATGACAGCTTGATAGAGAAACCTGCTGATGACATTCTTTCTGACACTGATTCAGATCCTAAACCTACCAATAAGCATGTCAGACGAGCTATTGCTTCGGATTCTGAAAGTGATATTGGCAGCTTGATTAGTGAACCTTCATCGGCAGATCAAACTAACCTTAGCTACGATGCCGACTCTGATGAAAAAAGGTGCCCTCCAAAACGTCGTGTTGACACACCACGTCCTGTAGCTCAAATACAACGTACTCGTGTTTACACATTCGCTTCGGACACCGACGAAGATGAGGAACCAGAGAACAATGAGTTACGGAGTCCAAAATCTATTCAATCAGAATCAAATTATGCATCTCCATTTTCAAATCATGACCTCCGTAACTTCCATTACAGACTGACGCCTCCTCCATCAAGTTCTTCTGACTCAGAAAATTCTCTAGTTTCTCACCCGTTCAATACATACTCAACTTCAACTAGCAACCTCAAAAGCCCTTCATCTCAATCCTTAACTCAAAACTTGAACCATGTAGACACACCAAGACCAATACTACTTAATCGGTATTCAGGATCTGACTCTGGGCATTCTCAAGCTTCTTATCCGTTCAATACGTACTCCACTTCAAGGAGCAACCAAAGCATCACATCAAGTCGATCCGTTACTGGCAGCTTAGTACACGCGATCATACCAAGATTCATACCGTGTAGTCCTGGTGCAACGTCTGGCTCTGGACGATCTATTATGTCTAACCCGCTAAATACATTTTCAACTCCAAGAAGCAACCGAAGCAGTCCATCTGTCACTCAAAGGTCAGACGAAGTTGCAACAAGAAAACGCCGCATCAATGTATCGACACACTCGGAAGAATCCGTGGCTTTCGAAGATTCCGATGAGAATGCCAGTCCGAGGAGCAGTAAAATAAGACGAATTACCAATTGCCCTCCCTCCGTAACCCAAGAAATCCGAGTATCTGATGATTGTGCAGATTCCTCTTCAAGCGTTAGCAGCAGTAGTAGCAGCCGTACAGTCAGGCCTGTTCCTACTTCAAAGTCAACAATTAGTACATCATTTTCAGACAACTCGGTGTATTCTGAAGGATATCTATACCGAACAAATAAAAGAAAATTGACGGGATCGCCGTATGATGGAATGGAATTTTATGACTCGTACACTAGAAAAGCCGTAACTCCTAAACCAAGTAATCCGAACCTTATTCCACGGATGCGTAGACCATTCACGCGCGAAGAAGACTTCAAAATCTTTGATTTTTTGAGCCGAAGAGAATACATGATGTACATGTTCGGGAATAACGTGTATAAGCTAATGGAAAAGCTAAAGGTAATAACAAAATCATGTTATTTCTACATTTTGTTTAATGACGAAGGTTAAGGAGTGTTATCCTTATCAATTGCTTGTTGTTATTACAGATTGTTGACCGCTCATACCTTAGTCTCCAAAGCCGCGTAAGTAAGATTGCCCGCTCACCGTACATCACTAGTTTCCTTGACAGGACACTTGCCGAAGAAGTAAAGCGCGCAAGAGAAAAAATTAAATGCTCAAAGCACACAAATGTTATCACGCTAGAAGAATTGGAGTATGAACACAATGTCCGCCTTACTTAAAACTCTTGTCTATTTCCTAACATTCTAGTCTATTTTATTATTACAATATATATTTAAAGCTGCTTGAATATGATGAATTAAGCAACATAGTTTACTTACTTTAGCTCCATAAATTAAATGAGCTAGTCGTTGTTACACTTAAAATTTTTACTTCAGTAAAATGTTTCCTTTTGGAGCTACATATCTGCTAATTTTCTGTTTGAATTATTTAGTTCGAGACAAGCTTGCCTCCGTAATTCACACATTTATTTATTCGTGTCCAATTATTACCATCAGAGTTAAGGATTCATAAATTAGCACATAATTTGTTAAGGATCTGAATCATTCGTCCTACTTAGCATGTTACTTTTAATCACATTAAAGCCATGCAAATATTGCTGCTTCTACACACCTTATACTTACGCACGCTATAACGTATCCTAAAATATAGAATGTGCAGAATGTTTCCATTCATTAGTTACAAATAAACGTTTTGGCATTGAGCGTCTACATAACGCACACACAATTGCATAAAGCATTGTTACGGAGGGGTTATGTATAGTTTTTGTATGATTCTTTTAAACGTCTTAAGGGAAATTGAATTCATGTTAATTAGGTACTGTTTCCTGTTCAGAGCAATACATCATACAGGCTTGCATTTTTAGGTAGTCATTTGTTCCGTAAGGTTAGAGGTGAATTGTTGTTTACATATTTGATTTAAAGGATATTTTTCAAGCATATAAGGGAAACTACATTGTACCCGTTTGTAGCATTTGCTCTTTATCAACTGATCCCTAACTCATTATTATTTATTTGATAATTGGGTAAGTGTTCCTCCATAACAATCCTTTTTGAGTAAATCATGTGATACTAATA
>JAQGAP010001029.1:0-23629 GCA_034697805.1 Orchesella bifasciata | reverse complement strand
GTAAACCCAGCAGCCAAACTACGTTCAAAGTCTTCAATCTCAGTCTCCAGTTGTCGAATCTGAGCAGGTCCGTCCGGATCTTCCACACCAAAACGTGCGTACATTTCAAGTCTTGCCAACGTCAATTGAGCTAACCGTAAGTTATTCGAAATTCCAGACATAGTTCGGAAGTTCAGAGCCAACCGCTCCTTCAGTGTCAGGATTTCAGCAGCATTTTGATTGTTTTCGTTCCGAAATTCAACCGCTCGCTGCAGGTGATCCATTTCTCTAATAATCGGAATTTGTGAGTAAAACTCATGGGGACCGAATTCAAGAAGCTGGAGTCTTTTCATGGACGGAAATTTGACAAGAAACTCGCTTAGGATCAGTTCGCATACATGGGTGCGTGGATAACGCAGCATAACTGTCTTAAGTCTAGGAAAAACAACTTGGGAAGCTGGCAAAAATAGTGGACGGTGTCCATCTACTAACTCCCTGGTTGTTTCCTCCACTGTCGATATATCAAACGGCCAAACGTTATTCAAAACGAGTGTTTCAAGGGAGCTGCTACATTTATCAATGAAGGTTATTACGTCGTCCAGTTCCAAAAAGCTGTAGCTGCTCAATACTAAAGTTAAACGTTGAAGCGTAGGGGTTTCACTGTGGATAAGAAAGTCATCACGGGGGCTAGAGATTTTGAGCTCTTTAAGGTTTCTGAACGCGGACTCCGATGTAGTGGCAATTTGACGGGTTTCGCCACTGGAAAGGGAATATGTGTAGTCGTGGCGTGGCAGAAGAGGTGGAAGAAGAAGTAGATCCAAATCCAAATCCAACCGAACCAGTTGATCTGCATAAGAAACAATGAGCCACACGTTGATAATATTATATTCTGTTTCCCTCGGGAGTCGATAGGAAAGTCCCTTAACTTGCAAAGTGCAAAGGCTTGGGAGAAACGGTGGGGAAGAGATAATACTTCCATTTCCATTTATGGCATCGCGGTCCCAAACATTCAAAAAACTGAGCCGTTTCAAGCTGGGCATTGCGGCGAGCATTTCAGCCAGCGTAGTTATCGAAAGGATTTGATCATGGAGAGCGAAACTGGTGAGATTTCCTCCAAATCTGGATGCAAAGGTCGGCATTGGCAACTGGGAAAGCTCTGGCTCATTGTTGGAAACGGATGTAGTCTTATTACCATGGAAAAGGACAGAGTTGAACGGAAATGGATTTCGACCGTCAGGAAACCTCGTTGAGGAGCAGCGTACTTGAAGTTGGCCATCGTTGTCCTCGACCTTCATTTTTGGACAGATTGGAAACTCGTCAGAAACAATCCTCTTCTCCATGACGGAATCGACAATGTCCTTCCACTGGGAATTCACTTGACGGCACCCAAATATAGTCGTCCTATCGCCACCTAGTGTCGCAAACTCTAGAACTATGGTAAGCACCTGAAATAAGAAAATTAACCAAGTATCAAATTATTGCAAGGTTTCAAAGTTAAAACTGTTTGAATTACAGAATTATCAGAATAATGGTTTACTTCAGGTGGCAGGTCTTCCATTGTCCTTGAAGGCGAAGGTGGAGCAACTGGCTTTTCCAACTCCGGTTTCTCCACAGGAGAAAGATCCATGACTTTACTAACTAAACCTTTTCAACTTTCCTATTTACCCGACCGACCGCGACCAATGACCTGAATACCCGACACCTTAAAAAGAAAACAATTTACGAGCAAAAGACAATAAATTCGACCTTCAATCAAACTATGCACAAACAATTTGTCCCTACAAACTGGGTACTTCAGTAACTTACTTGTTGTCGTTGAGGGGCTGAACCGGTTTTAGTGACAAATTCACCAAAAACGGAAGAAAATTAATTGCCTCCCTGACGAAAAACAAATTGGTTCTTCTTTATAACGCAACGACCACACGACGACAATGCAATCTGTGCTTTCCCCTTTTCTAAGAATTTAAGTCTTGTTTGAGTTTTCCGCCTTCAAAGCCGCAATACCCCAAAACCCGATGGTTTGGCATTGGAGCGTTATTATTGTGCGTTGAACACTTGTCTTTTTTTTCTCGTGAGTTTCAACGAGTGCTTATTTCGGGTTTGCCAACATCAGCACTGGATTGTTAATACAATTCTTTAGAAAATTTAAACGTTAGGTGATCTTTCAAATTGCCATTGTAGTGGTCACCGATCAACGACTAATGTGTAAAATGACCTTATAAACAAATGGATACTAATGTGAATTTATTTTTGATAATGAATTTGAAATTGCATGTGGAATGCAATTGCTAAGCTGATGGCGAAATCATGTGCAAAGTAATTAAATCGAGGTTAACTGATTTAATTAAAACTACTAATGCAAGAAGTTTGGGCTCTCAATAAGTACGGTTAAAGGCTATTAAATCAAAGTGAACTGTGTGATTAATTTTTTAAGCTCCTTAAGTCTCCTTAAGTCTGACGCGCATTGACATAATTGGCTTTTCTAAAGGGAGATTTTGTTTAGAATTTAAAATGAACGACATTTTATTTTTTGATTTCTTATTTATATATTACAATTTGAATTTATTTAAGCTTTAAACGGACTAACGTATGGTAATTATACGAACTTATAATACATGTATATATACGTAGATTAAGTATTTATTACGGACGAACAAGATCTACAAACGGTGAATAAAATAAACTTTAACAAGGCATTAAAACGGAATAAAAATGAATAACAAAATATATTCAAACTACAAACGACTTCAACAGCAATAGTCCAATTCAATATGTCTGTCACCTTCCTTAGTTGTATTGTAGACTCAGCTCAAGCGTCATCCGGTCTTCGCAACACACAAACATCTCCAATCGGTTTTTCAGCAGAGCTAACCGAGATGATCCTGAGCCCAGGGCAATTATTCCAATACCCTCCGCGCTCCAGCAATTGCTCAACAATCACCCTTTTCGGATTTTCTCCGAGAGCAGACAATCCATTGAAAATCGTTGCACACTCCGTAATCCTGGCAGCCAAACTACGTTCCAAGTCTTCAATCTCAGCCTCCAGTTGTCGAATCTGAGCAGGTCCGTCCACATCAAATTGAAGTGTGTGGTAGGTCAATTCAGCTAAACGTAAGTTATTATAAATTTCAGACATACTTTGGAAGTGTAGAGACAAGTGTTCCTTGAGTGTCACGATTTCAGCAGCATTTATATTGTTTTCGTTCCCAAATTCAACGACTTCGTTGTTCACATCTTCCTCAATTGGAATACCTCGGTGAAACCGATGGGGCCGGAATTTAAGGAGCTGGAGTCTTTTCATGGATGGAAATTTGACAAGGAGTTCACTTAGGATCAGTTCGCATACATGAGTGCGCGGATAACGAAGCATAACCGTTTTTAGACTAGGAAAAACAACTTGCGAAGGTCGCACAAACAGTGGACGGTGTCCATCTACTAACTTCCTGATTGTTTCCTCCTCCGTGGATATATCCATCATCCAAAGTTTGGCTATCCAATCGTTATTTAAAACGAGCGTTTCAAGGGAGCTGCTACATCTTTCAATGAAGGTTATCAGGCCTTCCAACTCTAAATAGCTCGCTCCAAATAACTCTTCCACTACTGAAAAGTGTTGAAGCGCAGGGGTTTCACTTAGAGTAAGAAACTCCGGTGTGGGGCAAGAGACTTTGAGCTCTTTCAGCTTCCTAAATGCTGACTCCGACGTGGTGACAATGGAACGTGTTTCACCATCTGCAACGGAATATGTGTATTCATGACTTGGCTGAAGTGGTGGAAAAAAATGACCCAACAGATCCAACCGAACCAGTTGATCCGCATAAGAAGCCATGAGCCACACGCTGATAAAATTATATTCTGTTCCCCTCTGGAGTTGACGGGACAGTCCCTTAACTTGCAAGGTGCTAAGGTTCGGTAGAGGTTGCGGGGAAGGGATGATAACTGGTTTGCCTTGTGTACTAAAGACATCCCAATCCCAAACACTCGAAAAACAAAGCCGTTTCAAGCTGGGCATTGCGGCGAGCATCCCAGCCAGCGTATTAATCGAAAGTTTTTGATCATGGAGAGAAAAACTGGTGAGATTTCTTCCAAACCGGGATGTAAAGGTTGGCAGACTCAGCATTGGCAACTGGGAACGCTCTGACTCATTGTTGGAAACGGACTCAGCCATAGTTCCATGGAAAAGGAGAGAGTTGAACGGAAATGGATTTCTATTGTCTGGAAACCTGGTTGGTGAGAAGGGTACTTGAAGTTGGTCATCATTGTCCTCGAGCTTCATTTTCGGACAGACTGGAAACTCGTCTGATATAATCCTCTTCTCGATGAGGGAATCCACAATATCCTTCCACTGGGAATTGACTTGACGGCACCCAAATATAGTCGTCCTGTCGCCTTCCAGTGTCGCGAACTCGAGAATTTTGGTCAGCACCTGCAAATCAACGAAATCTCAAATTACTTGATGCGTTTTAAAACTAAAAACCGTTTTAAATGCAACGTTATCACACAAATTGTCTACTTCTGGTGGAAGGTCTTCCATTGCCCTTGACGGCGAAGGCGGAGAGACTTCCTCTGGTTTTTCCAACGTCAATTCTTCCAAAGGAGGAAGATCCATAGCTGCACAATTAATCTTGAACCTTTCTTCAATCAACTTTCCCTATTTGTCTCTCGACCTGAATGGTACACCTGATTGAAAACAGAAAAAAAAGTTTTATTAAAATCTACTACCACTGACCGCATTCAATCAACTACAATACTATAGAGAAGATTATCGGTTAATTGATGATCGATAGTTTAAAAAAACGACCTAAACTAGAGTGAGAAGGTGTTGATTGACCGCACACAAATGACAAAACAGTTTCCACCAAAACACTTGCTACTTAATTGACTTACTTTTTTGCACCTCTTCGAATTCTTGTTTTCAATGAGAATCTTGACGGGTTTTAAGTATCAATTCATTGACAAACGACAATAAACTGATTGAGTTAAGGAAAACGAATTGGTTTCTCTACTTCTCCGTTCGCTTCTTCATACATTATGAAAATGCATGCCGTCGGCTCTGAATTGAATTTTCCGCTTCTAAAGCCGCATTGCCCCCAAACTCGATGGTTTGGTACTGGAGAGTTATAAGGACGATTGAATGCTTGTCTTTGTTATCTTTTGAGCGTCAACGAGTGCTAGTTGGTTTCATTTGCTGTTACTGTATAACGCGTGTTTGAAAAGCAAAATGAAAGACATGCCAATTTGTGGATGTTCGAGTCTCCAGAGTCAACCACTAATATGCGACTAGTCTTAATTATTCCTATTTGAATTTAATAGAACTATACTGATTATGATAAAAAATGAAAACCCGAATATTCAGCTCATTATATAATCATTTTTCAACCCATTTATTCCCAATCAACATATTACAACTGAGCCAATTCAATTTTAAAGGATAATAATTATTAGTAAAATACTAGTAAATAACAAATCAAAGCCCTCCACGCGTTATAGCGTCAGGATTATTAATCAGTTCTCCGAACGCGACAAACATTTCCCACATGACTTAACGTTGAGCTGACTCGCACGATTTTGAGATTGGGACAAGTGTTCCAAATCCCTCGACGCTCCAGCAACTGCTCCACAATTATTTTCTCCCTCTTTTCACCCAGTGCAGCCAGTTGTAGGAATACCAGCTCCCTCTCATTTCTTGCATTGGTCGTGGCACGATTCAATTCATTCACCAGCTTATCCCCGAATGGCCTTCGGGCAGCCGCATCGTCATTTCGCTCTCTAAACACAACCGCCCGTTGATTTTCCAGAATGTTCCGAATTTGCTCCCTGAGTAAAGAGCACCGTTCCTTCAGAGCGACAAGGTCATCTTCAGCTTCGCTTCTCTCGTTTCTCCCTCCCTCCATCAACCTCAATCGGAAGTGGGGACAGGCGATCCAAATCGTGGGGCCGAAAGAGGAGTAGCTGGAGCACCTCCAAACCGGGAAACATGATAAGCAGTGTTTCACTGAGGAACTGTTCCTGCAAATCATTAGCTGGGTAGTAGACTGCCAGCGTTTTCAGCTTCGGGATCACAACTCCTCCAGGTAGTCGTTGGCGTCGGGCCTGCATCTCCAGTGGTAGCCAGCTATTAAGTAATTCAACCATTTCACAACGAAGTCGACGAGCTGGCGCCAGTTAACTGTGAAAGCAGTCACAGAGAGTTGTTGCAGCGCAGGGGTTTCACTGAGCTGCATAAACTGTACAGTTGGACGCGAGATTTCGAGCTTCTTCAGCTTTTTAAAGGCAAAATCCGATGTAGCGGCGATAGCAAATTGGCTGCCTTTTGTTAAAGGGTGGGAATAATTGTGACTGTTTTGGAGAGCCGGAGGGCTCTCATGTGTGTCCAAACACAAAGAAATTAGCTGGTCCGCATAGGAAGCAATAAGCCACACGTACAAGATGTTTCTTTGCCTGTCCACTACTCCAAATGTATAGCTTGATTTGATTTCCATCGTCTCCAGGTTCGGAAGAGGAGGTGGTTGCACGAGAGCAGGAGCCCCAGGTATCATGAGGCTTGGCAGCTTCACGTCCATCAATTTGAGCATCTTGAGCGTCGGCACTGCCCCAAGAATCGCAGCAAGATTATTGATGGGAATTATCTGGTCTTGAAGAGCAAAGACGGTAAGTTTCCCTCCAAAGGTGGACAAAAATACCGGCAAGGTCATCGAGATGTCGGAATGATCAGGATTGTAGTGGGAATCCGTCGCACTTCGACTTCCGGTGAGAAGAAGTGAGTTGAAAGGAAACTGGGTTTCGCCGGCACGAAACACCGTTGAGTTGGTGTTGATCCGAACATGAAGTTCGGAATACCCTGTGTCCATGATCCTCATTTCTGGAAAAGTTTGGAAGTCTCCAGAGACAATTCTCTTTGAGATTAAGGAGTCCACAATGTCTTTCCACTGGGAATTTACAAGGCGGTAGCCTAACATGGTGTTCCTAGTTTGATGGAGGGTCAGATGCTCCAAAATTATGGTCTTCACCTGAGAAACATAAATGTCAGTAGTCAACAATCGGATCTGTTTATCATAGTTTCTTAAATACTCAGCTGTTTTTAAATATGAACTTCTGATGTTTTTATCTGATGGAATTACTTCAGGTGGAAGATCTTCCATCGTATTCGCAGGTTGTGGACTGCTTTCCTTGTCTTCCTTATCAGATTTCTGGCTCTCCAAACTACAACTCCTCCTGTGACTGGTGATACTGCGCCGCCGGAAACAGAGAGGCGTTAAACTGCTGTAAATAACTGGTAAAACCAACGGGTGTAATGAAATTGATTGTTATTGAGAAAGAGCAAAAATCTCACAGAATACACTCTACTCTATGACTACACCTTCTGCTATTGCCCCATCGACCACTTCACAGCACAGGGAAGAAGAGAAAGAAAAGCAGGGGCAAAGAGGCGGGAAATGTCTATTCAAATTTAAGCCATGCTTTTACATGTCGTTATGAGAGGAAAAGCAGCCACCCAAAACTGACTAGTCTTGTTTCGTTGTGTGTTTCTGGAAGTGTTGAGTGAGTTGAGGGTGGACTTTCTCTTTTGAACTTGATTAAGTTCATTCAATCGTGACGGTATCTCTCCGATTCCCTCAATTATCTTAAACGATAGTGTTGTGGAAGAGGGTTGGTAAATTGTTGATACAGTTTTTAGGCTCGAGGTAATTATATTATAATTTGTTGTAAATATTAAATGAATAAAACTCATCTCCAACCTGTAAGGCTGACGATATTCGGAGTACTTGTTTGAGGTGCGTTTTGATGTTTTGTCATTAAGTTTTATTGACATTTTAGGTCGTCAGTCATCAGTCACCAACCAGTGATCAGGAAGACGGGTTAATTGGAAAATGTCGAACTTAAATTGTAAATCTCCGAAACTTGTTGCTGGGAACCAGGAGCTGGACCATCCAAAGCAAGAGGAAGTTGCTCCTTCTTCGTTCCGAAAGACGATGGCAGACCTACCCCCGGAAGTAAGTAATTTTTGGCTATGTGCAATTAGTTTATTTTGTGGTAGTTAGTTCAAAGAAAGGTGTCATTAATGTTGCTATTCTTTTATTTCAGATCTTAACCAAAATTTTGGAGTTCGTGACACTGGATGCTGCTGAGCCGAAGGCCGTATTGGGCTATCGGCTTGTCAACCTCGAGTGGAAAGAGTTTGTGGATTCCTTCATCAAAAAGAAGATTGTCTCAGGCGAGTTTCCTAATTCTCCAGTGATAAACATCGAAGGTTCCAGGGGCCGACTTCAAGGGTGCTCACTTTCCACCCGACTCTCACCCTGCAGAAATCCGTTCCCGTTCAACTCCGTACGTTTCAACGAAAATGTCAAGGTACCCGTTTCGAACGACGCCCAGGAGCGTTCAGGCCATCCGATCCTAAGTTTAATAACGCTTTCAACAATATTTGGAGGAAATCTGACCTCCTTGGGTCTCTGTGACTTTCGATTTCCAATAAGTTGGATGGCTACGATGCTCAGTTCAATGCCCAACTTGAAACGGCTTAGTCTTGAAGATGTTACTAGTGAAGGTGAAGACATCTTCCCGACTGCTCCAACGCTACCGTGTCTTAGTACCGTGGAACTCGCGACTCGTACAATGGGCTTTTACTGGGAGAAAATGAACAACCGTTATGTGTGGCTCCTGTCCTCCTATGCTGACCAACTGGTGCGCTTGCATCTTATACTTCAATACAGCAACGATGTGCGTTTAGAAACTTGTTATGCACCTAATTATCTACCTCTTCAGGCAAGTCACCAATACACGTATTCTGATGATCACGGCGAGACACATCTGATTGCCACCACTTCGGAATCCGCCTTCCGAAACCTGAAAGAGCTGAAAATCTCTCATCCCAGCCGGAATTTTCTCTTCATCAGTGAAATCCCTGCACTTCAACACTTGTCAGTAGTAGATGTGTATGTAGACATCTATTCAGAGGACTTTGACTTGGAAGACCTGATTATCTTCATTGACAGATGCAGCAGCACTCTTGAGAGTCTCGTTTTGAGTTTCAAATGGAGTAGTTTGGGGATTACCCACATGGACAACTATATTGCTGATGAACACCCCCGACTGTTTCATCCAACACCAAAAATTGTGCTTCCTCGACTGAAAACTCTTGCAGTATATTATCCTGACAAGCATTCTTACGAATCGGTCCTACGCGAATTATTGCTCAAGTTTCCAGCCCTGGAATTACTCCAGTTACTTGTCTTTCACCTCAACTCGTTTGACTATGGGATTCGGAATCTGGACTTCTTGGATCATCAAAATGAGAATAATGAAGCGGTTGTAGTGGCTAACGATGACATCCAACTTGCTGATGAAATTGGGGCACTCAAGGAACGGTTGCCTCCACTTCTCGAACATTTGTCTCAGATTTCAATGGACAAACGGGTGGCTGTAAATGCCTTACATGGACTTGAAATTCATCCGGACGATGATGCTGCTGTTGCTCAGGGGCGACAACTGGAGGCGGAGATTGAAAGACTGAAGCAGCTCAAGAGAGCTATCCGGGAGGAGCAGGCTGCCATTTTCAGAAGACTGGCTGCTCTTGGTGTAAATGCAAAAAAAGGTTATCGTTGAACAGATGTTGGAGCGCAAAGGATATTGGAATACTTGTCCGGATCTTCGCATTGTGTCAGTCAGCAAGGGGGAAGAGCCTGTTGGAGATGTATGTGTGATTCGAAGAACGGATAATGCTTGACTTGACCCTACAACCAGTTGGAGATAACAGACATATTGAATTTTAAGTTAACTATTAAAATCGTTTGGTGTTGAATGAGATACGGTTTATTCGTCGTTTGTGGGTGCACTACCAACTTTATTTACTTTATCTACATATATTTAAATACTAATTTGTAAACTAGCTAATATTTAGTACTGATTTGGTTTAGCAAGCAACATTTGTAATACTATTATCAACCCAATAATAAATAGCTGTATGGTTGATTAAAAAAATCATAGTATAAAACGTATAAGCTTTTTTATATCATGTGAATGTTGAAAGAATGCCATCAAACTTGCATTTAAGTAAGCAGTAGGGTAATTGTTGTATTGAGAATTATATCATTCATTTCCAATGCTGTTTCCCGTTTTGCGTAGAAATACCTCCCGAGCATGAATCCAATAGGTCGCATACAACTTACCTGTCTTCTCTCCAACTTCCCCATCAACCTGCTCTTCCAGAACAAGATCATTTCCGAAGTGTGGATCAGTGGCAAGGACGCATGGTAACAAAGAAACATAATTAGAAGGTTAATGCAAATTAGGAGGAATATACAAGGTGCAATTAACATCCTCATCCCTTCTCGATCATAAATTGTCAACAGAAAGTAGATAAAAATGACTAGTTAAATATGACACAAAACATCATGCCAACAACAGCCATCGTCGGAACAAAGAGCTCCACATGCTTCCCGACGCTCACAGCAGATTCGTGCCGAGTTCCTTTTAAGATCGGCAGGCCGAGTTGGCTAAGGGTACCACATTGGCCGCTAAAATTATAAGACTTAACTTGGAATGATTTTCAATAAAATGTCACACAATTTGATTTCCTAATATTGTATCAATCTATTTCCATGGCAAAGCATAGCACAACATGTCCTATATGTGCGTGCTTGTCTTTTATTCTGCAAAACGACTTAAAAGTTTCCACAGAGGAGCTTTAATATCAAGAAACATGGACAAAATTAAAAATTGATGATTTATTCTCGATTATGGTTATGGTTCTACAAAACCAAAATTGAAAAAAACGGCACAACCAAGTCAATTTTTTTTAAAATAATAAAAGGTACCATAAGGAGACATCATCAAAAATATAACCCACTTCAAAGTTTTTGTATAGGAAAACAATTTATACGGCTTTCTTTGCACTTCAAATTTTTTATGATGGAGAATTTAATCTGAATTGCGTGTTTTATACTTCCAAAAATACACAATTTCACTGTTCAAAAAAATATGTTAAACTATATCAAATTTGCGATTCTTATTGCATTTTTTATTGTTTTAAAGATGTTTGAGGATAAATGTTACACCATAATATATTTGGTTAGCATGTCTTATAACTACTACTATAGTGGTTTATATTGGTTAGCTTAAGAATTTCCAGTTATTGCACTCTATTCAAGAAAATAAGCAGTTTACTGCTGACTGTTTATGCTGATTACTGTATGTTTACTGTAACTGCAAAAAGCTACGGAACAATATTTCTATTTTGGACAAACACAACGTTTGTATGCAGAGTGTTTGTTGGTCTCCTTTTGCGTGAGAAAACTTTAAAGCACGGATGAGCACAACGGGACCTGAAATTATTGCATTTTATTCCCTCACAAAAATTCACTTTTTGATGCCAAATACTAGAAATTAAACTACCTACAGTTACCAACCAAACCAAGTTTTTGTACACAGAGTGTTTCTTGCGCTCAACCAAAAACACAAAAATGCTTGCAGTCAGAAGCAAGACATGAAGGTAGAATATAACAACGATGTTATCACTGGTGGAAAATGCTTTCACTCCGGAAGTTTGATTTTGTGCGTTTTCAACAGTGGCATTCCACGTTGAAATCCGAAACTCCCACTGTTTCCACGCAAGAAGTATTCCAGATTGTATAACTGCATGTATTCGAATAATAAAAATGTCCCCAGGCCAAGGCACACTTGTCACCACCCAATTTTCATACAGCGTTCCGTAAGGTGAATCACTTGTGGAAATTTCATCTTGATTAACCCCACTTTTACCCAATTTAAACTTCATATCTTCGATTTTATCGGATGTGTCAGCGTATACAGTTTTTCCGCATTTAGAAATTTCCTTGAAGTAGTAGTCCTTTTCAAGCATCATAATTGCTTCCACATTCGTCTTGGGAAATACAACTCTCGAACTTAGAAATTTTCCAATTAGTTTCTGAGATTTTGACCATTGTTTATGACTGTAGATGCTTCCAAATATGGTAGAATATGCGGGCCACTTTAATCTAACAGCTTCCACATCAAATTTTACAACCATTAGATCGTTCAAGATTGTTGCCAATTTCCGGCGAGACGCTTCCATTTGGCTTGGTGAAAATATGGTGAAGTTGTCCTTCAACAGTTGATCAAAGTTCTTGAGTTTGCTTTGAGAAATGGGTGCAGTTAGCTGATTTATATTGTCTCCTTGATAGAAAAAGGTAATAACAATCCCAGCCAACATCCACGCACACCCAATCCATCGAACATGGTGAACAGCTTTTGCACTTTGGCAAAGAAGGACTCTATACACAAACATGGCTTCATAGTATTGTTTGCTTATGTTGTAGCGGTAGGCTGTCCCAATTTTTTTCCATATTATTCCCGTAGCAACTGCAAAAAAGCTGATTAAAACCCATGTTGGCAGGTCAAATGCAGACACGTAGCCAAAAAGAGATAGAAAACCAGGCTTGGCAACCGGAGCACAAGTAATGAAATGAACATTGGCTGTGGGCTCTGAAAAACTAATAAACTGGTTGATACTTACGCGACGCTCATTTCGAAGTGTTATGTAATTATGAGAATAAATTATCATTTCCGTCGTCCTAAGTGGTATGATAGTACTGTTAGGAATGATGAGTTGATGAAAAGTGAATTCTATTTTGCCTTCAGTTGTGCTACTTCGTTGACCGAAATAGCCATAGTTGTTAACACGTGGTTTTACTTTCATACCATGCTGAAATGTAATGACGATGTTAGGACATTCAGAACGAAGTTTTTCCAATTGATCCCGCTTCCGAACCAGCTCAACGCTTATGAATTTGTATTGTGCCATAAACATTTTTTGTCCTACTGAATGTGCATAGGACTCGCACTTTGACTTTGATTGGTGTTTACAAATTTGAAACGACTTTCTTGTTACTCTATATAATTTATTGTAGTCCTGGCACAATGCCACTCCAATGTAGTGAGCGGTGAAGATTTTTTCTTGGGGAACGTAAATAATAGGAAGAAAAAGTTTGGTTGGCAAAGCCTGATTTTTTAAATTTTGGATGGGGAGAGGCCAAAAGATATCTACCAATTTAGACATGTCTGCTGCCACTCTTTCCATTCTATCAGTTGTTGTTTCTTTCACATGAATCAAGAAAGACGATGATTTGTATGTATCCATGACAGGGAACTCTTCATTTGCCATTCTGTAGTCAAATACAGAGTCAAAGATTGACCGAGGGAGGAACTGTTCGACTGCTTCATGAGACTTCCACGCAACAACTAAATTAACATCTTCCCATCGCCGACAATCGAGAGGAGCAATGTTTACTAGTGCGTAGCAATTTTGCTTTGGAGGAGGAGCAGCTCTAAACAGGAACCCTTGATTTGGTGCAAGTAACAAGTTGTTCTTGTCGCATCTCAGTGTATACCTCCCTTTGACTATGCTTCGTTGGTTAACTTGATAAATGTACGACGAAACAGTTACGGGGTAAAAAGTTTGTTGTAAGTCAAACCTCTCTATTGTAGCGTTACCCTGTAAATAAATTTAGGAATTAGGTTACTTCATTTATATATTTAACATAAAATGAGAATTACTTGGATTTTGGAAAATGGTGGAAAATTCTTACATTTAGCTCTACCAGATTAAATAAAAGGTTTACGGTACAATTTTCAAATGCATTCAGTGCATTTTTCAAGCCGAGGAGGTTTGTCCGTTCCGACTGACTGTAATAAACCAGAAGAACTAGAAACAGTAGTCGTAACTGAATCATACTGCTAGCTTTTGTATGATCAAAGAAAAGTTTTTAATACTACAAGACCGAATCTTTTCTAGCGTTTCCGTTATAGGAATTATTTTAATGTGCAATCACTTTTCATGCAACACGAATTTACAATTAGTTGGAATGTGATGGTTTAAATTCTAGATTGCGGTTATTGGATTACGTATTCTGATTAAAGTGAAAATTTTTGGGTCAACCTAAACAACTTATTATTTTATCTCGGAAACCTGAAACGCGTAATCTGAAATTTATTCGGATAGTAAATCTATCTTAGCTGTCTTAATGCTTTAGCTTTCTCTATGTGGCTGGATGGTTATCTTAGAAAGAATTTAGTGGATGATTAAGGCCTATGAAATGACACCTAAGGAATTAAGCTGAGGAGCGATAGTTTCTAACAATGGCCATTTCTACCATATAATAATTTGCTGGAGCAATAACTAAAACCATACTGCTTACCACCGGTCGTATTGCTAGACTTACTGTGAGATAAAAAATACTTTTTTTTCGTCATGCAACGTTATGTAGCCAAAGGAAATTTCAATTCTATTTGGCGAACCAGCATGCTTAGTAAGCAGGACTGCAGGTACTTTTGGAACTAATCAAACTTAGCTGAGTTTTATGGTCTCTTTAATATGAAATTATAAGGTAGTTTTGAACGACTACTCATGATATGTTCCACATATTATAACAAATTTGTCATTTAAGTATTACGTGTATTTGGAGGCAAGTTTCAAAGGTTTGAATGTATGAATATTTGTCACGACATAACGACGAAACAAAAGAGGAGGGACACTGTGAATATAAAAGCCAGAAACTGTGCCAGTAAAACCTCTAACTTGTGAAACCAGGAGGTTTCGTGTTTGCAGTTTACCTCCTCTTTTTCACAACATTATCACAATCTGTCTATAACCGAAAGACTAGGGCTGTCGTCTTTACCATTTATTCTTTACTGCACTGTTTTGTGAACAAAATCCTGTCATTTTGTACCGCAACCACATCATTTAACTTCAGAGCCACGTTAAGTAAGCTAGGTTCTTGAATGACATTTATATGCAACTTCCATCTGAATTATTCTTTCTAAGATGCAATTGCAATATATAAATAAATATTTTACGGAAGCCGTAAATCGTGTAAAAGCTAAGGATACGTTTACCGTATTTACTTAACGGTAAACGGCAGCACTACTGATAGGAGAACTCTATGTAACCATGTAATCACAGTTTCAGTAGCAGCTTTTTTAGTTAGGTATATTATTATCCATAATATGTTATTATATATAAATTCATTTTTTCATTATTATCGGAATTATCCATTTCTTCAAAAATTGATAACCCGTATACAATACAAATACAATACAAGTAATTATTTCTTTTTTCTGTTTGATTTACAATATAGGAATTAATGCATAATTTTGTTTAATAAGTAAATCAAATAAATGATTAGTTATTAAAATCTTAAACACTGGAAGTAACGGGTATGATTATAAATTACCAGCTTCATATTATGAAACCCAGTACATTCTGGCGTCTATCTGGGTTATTTTGCTTCGAGCTAAGCTATATTTTCCGTTTCGTTGATATACTTCTTCTAATCTGAAGTAATAGTTAATTTAATCGTACCCTTATCCAAAACATTGGAGAGGTATGCTTGTTTACGAAGAAGCTTTAAAAACAATGTGATGTGAATAAATTTACTTTGTCGATTGCTAATAAATGAGCCCTTTCAACAATAACCACCTACACAACCATGGAGAAATCCACGATATCACTTAACAGTCCTTCATTCACTCTTTTTGACTTACCCGCTCATTTTTTCATTGTACAAAATGATTTTAAAATTGAGCCTAGAAGTCTTGAGGTTACAAATTCTTGTGGGGAATTACCTTCGTCTTTTTCCTTATGACTGGAATGAAAATACCAACACTTTCGATTTATCAGCGGACCCATCCCGCCGGCAGCAGTGGAGAAATTGTATGTACGCCCTTCTTTCTATGTAAGTATTTTTGTGCGCAAAAGTTTTTACAATCGTCTGCAGCGGAACTTTCACTTCTCCTGCCGTCTTACTTATTAATATATTTTTTGCTACATTCTACGCTTCTGCTATTTGGGCGATTGTAGCTAACCTCACCACCGAAAGCATAAAGTGCCAACTTTTCCGCAGTTGCCTTACGTTTCAAAAGATTCCTATTGAATTTGAGAAATATATTGGAAACAAAGGAAAAATTAGTATTACAGCCGAGCACTGTACCACAATTGTGATAGTGACGGTAACCCTCCTAATCCTTCCAATTTTTGGACTTGTCGTGTTTTTCTTGCCATCACAACATCAACTGTTTTCAATTGTCATTACATTTTTTCGTCCTAACATTTTGCTGGCTTTAATATTCAAAGCCATTTTTTGTTTGTTTGATATGGTTACCCTGCTAGTTCCATTTATTATTTGGGGCTTTCACATAGTCCTTTTTGGTATCGCGGTCAGGATTTGGAACGACAATGCGAAAACTATCATGTTTGCTTCTAAACATAGTTTCGGGGCTGATGCCCAGTTGCAACTCATCCGCTATTACAGAAAATGTCAAATATTTACATCAGTCTTAAGCGAATCTTCCCAACACAATACACTTCCTGCGATTCAGATTTTTGGCGCAGGAGTCATCATTGCTGGCTTATACACGACAATTATGAAGTTTGAAGACATGCCTGGCCTTCTCTACGCCATTTTAGCAATATTTATGATTATCGAGGTGTTTGTTTGTTTTGTTGTCCTTGACTTTTGCAGCCGAGGCTTGCTTTACTCAGAACGCTCCAAAGTTTCACTTCGGAAACTGTTGTGCAGATCAAAAATAGGATTGTTCAGATGATACTTAAGGTCAATGACAAGTTTGAAGTTGCGCACTGGCCCATTTCACGTTGTCGATAGGGGAAGGGGCCCATCTCTAATCAGATTTTGTTTGCAAAGAACAATGCTTCTGGTTTTTAGGTCGAGAACTCAATCGAGTTTTTAAGTATGTACAGACCGTTATAGAATCAGCGCCGAATGATAATGATGTTAGGAAGAGTTTGCATGTCTGTCATCTGCACAATGTCGTATATTGGCTAAGTTTCTCCCACATGCCTATGAAGCTGAAATATTATGAATTTTCTAAACCTTGCAAATTCACTTTTAGGAATTGTTAGTAAATTGAGGAATTCAGTGCAGCTGTTTAAAAAGCTAATACACTAAAAAAAGCTAAAGCTAAAAAATTTCAAGGTTGCAAGTCGGTTTGTTTGAGACGTCTCAACTTGCCCCACTATATAGTAAGCTATTCTTAGCTCAGTACAACAATGCCAATCACAATATCAATTAAAATTTTGAATCCTTGACACCAATTATTTTGATGGTGGAAATGAGATGTTACTACTTATTGTCTTTTTTCAATCAGTTAGATTATTATTTCACATACGTCAAACATATTTACGACTAGCCTGGGTATGGTTGAACATGTTTATTCTGTAACTAGACAATTGCGTTAATAAATGAATTTTCTCAAGGGACTACTTATCTCGTCGTTCTAACGTACATGAAGGCAATTTAAACAATCGAATGAATGGTAATTTAGTAATAATTTATGCAATAGAATCTGTTTATGCTGATAGTATTAGCATGTAAATGTATTTTATTTAAATATATTTCACTAATTCAGTACTGGCGGATAATACACTGACTACACTACAAACACTATCACTATACAAACACTACACTTTTACCAAATTTGCAAACTTATTATAGCAAAGAATTTTTTAACAATATAAAATTTACTTGTTTATGTGCGAGAGTAAACTTAATTCACAACTTTGTTAAACAATAGCTTACATTTATTTGACATTAAATGCAACTCTTGCAATGCGGTTGTTTTCATAAAACGTACGTAGTAAATATTGCCACCAGCATCTATCAGTATTTCCGTATTTCGCCCAGACCACACTCATACCAAGAAAAGCATTCTTCAATCTAGAACATTAGTTATGGTTTTTCCATATCTAAACTATATGTTTCTTTTAGTTTTTAAATAAGTAAATAAGTAAAAAAAAAGTATTTGAAAAACTAGAATATCGCTCTTTTTAATTTATTGTATTGTAGGAAGCTGTGTGAATAATTTGAGCGCAACCAAGTTCCCCGAAAGAGCAACATAACAAAGGGGCCGTCCACATCAAACGTAACGCTAAAATCGGCTTTTTTTAGACCCCCCTCCCTCATTCTAAAAACTCATTCTAATTTACACAACAAGCTTTTGCTAATGAGTGAGTTTCCTAACAGAATAAAATTTAAGTTAGCAGTTGGAAATAACGAAGACGAGATGGACAGGAAATTAGAGATACGAACGGTTTGCTTCTTTTGCGAACCAGGGGGCAATGCGAGAATCATTAATTTCCCTGCGTTTCAGCAAGATTTCAACTACTTTCCTGACTTTGTGAGGGATTTGAATGGAAAAGTGTTACGGATTTCTGTTCCATATTTTCCTGCGAAAATTGAAGTGAATGAAATTAAAAACATTGCAAAGCGAGGCAGCGCAAAAATGCTTTTTGAGGAGTATCTAACTCCTAAATTTAACTGCAGTTATAGCATGTTCGTATCTACAGGAGCTAATGGGAAGAAAGGAGGTGGTAACAGTGGAAAACTTCTAAAAAATGGAAGTTGGATCGGAATAATTGGAGATTTGATAGACGGGCGAGCAGATTTGGGAATAGTTATTGCTAGAGCTCCTGATAGAATTCGTGCCATTGATTTTACCGACTCATTTTTTGACACCGGGTGTCTCACATTTGTCACCAGGAAACCAGACCAGTATTACAGTACCGCTGCTTTTCTCTGGCCATTCGATTTTTGGACATGGTTTGTGCTTATTTTGTTCACCGGAATTAGTCTTTTATTTTTTCACATTGCGGTGAAAATTGAAAAATTGGAATTGGGGCGACTTGGAACAATCAATAATAATATATTCTTTTTCAATGTCACGGCGCCTTCAGTACCTAATTTCTACTCTGCTTGAGCAGCACTCAAGACTTCACTCGAATTCAGATGCACTTCGAAGTTTTTTGTGTTTTTGGCTCTTTTTTGCCCTTGTCATTACGAATATTTATAGGTCAAAGCTGGTTACGTTATTAGCTTTCCCAATTTATGGAATTGCCCCGGATACGTTTGAAGAGCTGGTTATATCGGGTTATAAGATTGGGTTCATAAAACAGGGGGATTCAGCCCTGAACACGCTGACCGCCAGCCATGACCCAATTTACCAAAGACTAGTTTCGGATATGAAAGTTTTTAGTGGGTTGGGGCTTGAGTGTTTGGAGAAATCAGTGCATTCGTTGTATGGCTGCATTGCTTATGATTTTGCATTGCGTCATTTGAAGGAAAGATATTTGAGCGATGGGGAAATTCGAAATATGAGATTTTCCCAAGCGACAACTTACAATAGTTGGCGAGGACTGGCAACGGAAGGAAGTTCAATTTTTAAGATGAACTTTGGAAAATGGCTCAGTTACACAAGGGAATTTCATCTGGAGCAAGTTTGGGATGCGATGGACATGCAAATTTATGTCCGGAAAGAGAAACTGGAGGAGAGGAATAAAACGGAGTCGAAAGGTTATGAGCAGTATTATGATGACTTTAATGGAAAACCTGTAACTCTAACTATGAAACATACCAGAGGAGTTTTTAACGTGTTACTGGTTCTGCATGCAATTTGGTGTCTTGTTTTAGTTCATGAAATCCTAAGCAATCGTAGTAGGAGAGTATTTATCATCGATCGTGACAATTTTCGACAAATAAGTTTAGTCAAACCTTTCAGTTTTGTTTGATGATGAGAAGAGAAACAAGTATTTTTTGGAACGCTTGTTACATGAATTAAAAACTACTCTTTCTTTTAGAATGATCGTTTAAATTTCGCATGTACAGTGTTTGTGCAAGTAGTGTATACTTCTACACAAAACTGACCATTTTTTCATGATGCTGATAGTTTTATACTACTTTGATTTCTTTATAATGGTAAGCATAAATAAATGATACGAATTCATTTCAATTGTCACATATGTATGCTCGTGACGTTATTCGTGACAGTATGCTGTACTGTAGTGCATAAAAGCAATCTTGGATTTTCTTCTGAATTACATTTCTCTTATCATAAATATGATAAGAGAACTCTGACAAATTGTAAGTGGTGAATACTACACCGTCCCCTTTCCCTACAGATTTTTATCCATTATACATACATCATCTTGAGAGAATTTTTGCACGATACTTGTGTCTTATGTATCTACCAAGGCGATTTCTCCAAAGCACCAGAAACTTGTAAAACCCAATCATTAACAGTTTGGTCTCAATGTAAACACCCGTTCACACTTATCCTAAGTTCCTCTTATGTTCAAAACCAGTCCACTTTTAGTCAAATTTGATTTTTTCTATTCTCAGGGTTAAATTTAACACTGTAGTCGAAGCGCTTTATCCTGTAATTTAGGAGTAAGTAAATATATGTGTATAAATCACAATTTATTTATGGTTTACCGCAGAAATCAATGAATAAAATTTGAATAAGAAGGCAATGATTTCTATTTTTTCTATTTTCCAGGAAACCCAACAATGGAACCAAACTCCTGTTCGAATGAGCAAAAAAGGCTCCATTTCAAATGGAACCACCCCTCTCTCATCGTTTCACATCGGTTATTTCAGTTTTCAAGGAGGAAAAACTCATGGATATGACAATTGCGTGTGAGAATCGGTTTCTGAAATGCCGCAAACTTGTGCTGACTGCTGTATCTCTCTACTTTAAAGAGAAACTTTTAAATCATCAAGATTCCGACCCCATCATATTTATTAGTGGGATTTCGTTTTCCGTCTTAGAGAACGTGCTTGAGTTCATGTACAAAGGGGAAGTGGTCCTTGTTGAGCGAAAGGACATAAATGAGTTTCTGAAAGCAGCAGAAAATATAAAAGCAAAGGGACTTTTAAATCAATAGACCAATAATCCAATAGCGAAAAGGTTCCACAGTGTCTGGAAACGTAACTGCGTTCTATTGATATTACAAGATAACCCAGTTTGTCTTTTCATGTAACATTTTCTCATGTCCTTTCATGTTTAGAGGAATATTTCCTTTCATTTCAGGTGACATGAATTTCATGCAGCCAAATACATACTTCATTTCATTAAATCATGTACATGCATATACATGAATAGGCAAATATCGTCTAAACTTCTCATAAATCAGTAATTTTTATCCATATTGCCTTCACATGAAGTATGGAAAGGTTGTAAAACTACTCAAAAGTAAATGAAAGTTGAAAATTACTGTACTTTTGTTAGAAATATTCGAAAGTGTTTGATATATGACTTGCTTCAAAGTTTTTCAAAGGTAAAACTATGAATGAAAATCACATTCATGTACTTGCATGTCACATTTCATGTAGCCTGCAAAAATTTCCTTTCATGTAAGGTCACATGAAAGGACATGAAAGGACATGAAATGAAATTTTCATGTACATGAGACATGAACTGGGAACTAATTACAACATGTACCAGTAATTACTTCAATTATCATGAAGATACTTCAGCGCTGAATAAACTGTAGATACGTCAAAAAATCCAATGATCTAATAATAAATACCGTTTTATACTACATTTACAGCTGCTGGAAAATTCTTTGTCATTTCAAACAGAATCTATAATACATATATAATCTAGTCATCGACGTTCAAAGGTACCCCTGTAAAAGTACCTAGTTGTGGTTGTTTATTTTTACCAGTTTCAATTAGGTAAATGGAAAGTAACCAGCATACAATATCAGAAATCAATCATTTAGGTATATCACCAGCTTTCGATACATTCCACCATAAAGTGTAATAATAATAATGACGTAATTTTTTAACTCGGTAACGATACAAAAATCTTTCCAATCTGAACAGAACCATCGTCCATCTTTATGAAGATTTTAATTTGGCTCCAATGTGTATGTCTCTGGATCCTATTTTTGAACGAAGAATCAGCTTAGCCTAGTTTTGAGAGATTAATAAAACTGCGCAAATTTATTTTTCGTGTTTCACCAAACTCGACAAAAATTTATCAAGACAAGGTGATATGGACGCTCTTTGCCTGCCATATCTTTAATATCTCTAACCATGAAAGTCAATAAACACTAAATACTTAACTTTCCGCCTACTAAATTTCGTATCATAAGTCGACTGAAAGTGGTATAAAATATTGAAGGTCAGCTTACCACGCTTTGGAAGTTTGTTCATATGAAGACATGGCGTGATCAAAGATTTTTAGGAATGCTTTAGATCATCAAAATTTTAGTAGATGGTTTAATCAGCCAGCTTTTAATTGGATATAACGCCCGTTGGCTAATGTAATTAGATTATGAAATCCTCGAAAATCCAACAGATCAAATACGCGATAACTGCCAGTTTTTTTCGAAATCACCCAACAGTAAAAAGAAAGCTCGGGAAATTTGCCGATTTAATTTCTAGTTTCTTCTTAAACTCTTGTTTTATTAAATTCAAGTTTCCCAATGATACGAGAAACACTTTTCAGGAAAAATGTGGACTAGCTCCCATGATAATTGAAGGCATGGGTTCACCCTACAGGAAAGTAGAGTGTATAGATAATCAATTCAAATATTTATCTGCTTATTCTACCGCATACATGTGAGAATATACTCGCCAGCATTCTAAATTAGGAATAGAGAAGTTCAGGAAACAGTTATTCCTCCTTTATTTTATGCTTGTGTTGACTTGAGTCAACATCGAAATGCTCCTCACAGAAGCTCTACACAAGTGGTTTCATCGCGGCTACAAAGTGGTGAAGGGACTTGGATACATTGTTTATTATGTGAATCCTTCAACAGGGCATCTCGTTGTTGTAAGCGAAAACAAAGTGAAAGCAGGCAAAATAAGTCTCTGGATTTGTAACACACTTGCTCTGATAGCAACTGTCTAAGTGGCAAGAAACAACTGAAAATTTACCTTGCTTCTTTATTACTACCAAGAATCAATCCGAAGTTTATATACAAAAAAAGTTGGTTAAAATACGTGTAATTACGCGACTCTGCCATTTTCGATAATTATTGGTTTCCTGAATTGTAAATAAAGCCCTTTGGAGCGACAAATTTTTTAAACTGATTACTATTGTATGGTATTATTGGTAAATGTGTAATGAAAAGAAATTCACCATAAAAGTGAAAAATTTTTATCTAGCAACAGAATCATTTTACTGTTCCTATAACTTCCAAGAAACACAAATATAATTTTCTTATTCCAGCATTTATTCCCATGTTTGCTCTTAGCTATAAACAGGGGAATAAATGTTGATGTCTTCTTTTCAAACCATCTGGGACTCCCCGTCTAACAACTGGTTTTCTTTCGAGTCGCTTTTTGGGTTTAATTATACTATCTTACTAACCTCAGATTAATTTTAATTCTACCAAATCAAGTTCAGCACCAAAATTACGAAAATTAAACCCCAATCTCGTGATTTTGTTTAATGGAAATGTCAAATAAACGTGCTGAAAGCGAGAAACACAGTATGTAAATCTAAATTGAAACCTTATAAATATAAACAAAATGCTCCTGTTCCATTTTCAGGTAATTATACTGAAATTGTGGTTAGGATTAAATGATAACAGGAATTCTGTACGAAAAGGTGCTTTTTAAAATTTATATTATGTTACATTCCTTACGTTATCTTTGAAAAATTCAATACCTTACATCGCTCCTCAAAAGCAAATTTATAGCAGTTCCAAACCTTTTGGAATTAGATGAGGGAAAATAAAGTCAAAAAGGAAAAAATTGGATAAACTATTGTATAAACCCTCTTGGCATTTCGCTTAATATTCGAAAAGCGATTTCGACGCGAGGAAAGCGATTTTACAGAGACTCAAATATCG
>JAQGAP010001028.1:0-23662 GCA_034697805.1 Orchesella bifasciata | reverse complement strand
GTGTGTTCTACACACCTTGCTTTATTCACATTCAAGCTACCAATATTCTGTACATCATGTCATATTCTATGGCTATTCCTCTCACTTTGTCCATGTTCTCCTTCTAACATCACATCAACTCATATTCTTACACTGAAATATCCACATTTACATTATCCCCATCATAAGCTGGTAACTTATTTCTTGCAAAGAATGACATTAAAAATCAATAATAATTTTGAATTTATTTGTGTTTCCTACATTTTTAGATTACCGCGTTTATTGGAGTTTCTTTCCTAATTTACTACCTTTACCTACGTAGCGTATCAAGATTACATAATTTTAAGTCAAAAATTGAAATAATGTAATACAAATTAAAACTACAGAATACCACATGGTGGGGAACATTGGGATTGCCTGGGTTCGCGACGGCTTTTCGTGTTGCATGACTATTTGTTACATTTCTCTGATTACACGCCTATAATTATACTGTATCTATCTGCGGTTCTACAATTCACTCCAGTTGGATCTTAATCACAACTTATCTCCTGTCCGTTTCCAACGTTGCATTCGTTTTACTTTTGTAAATTCAATTTAATCAAACAAACATAAGAACAAAGTAAGACAGAATGAGTTTATGAAATATGATGTATTTCTAACTGATAACGTAAACATGCACATGTTGATACTGATTTCAGTAAAACTGGGTGCTCGTATACTCTCATTTAGTTTGTATGTTTACCAAAGATAAAACGAACAGTTGTAGATATACTGTCTTCTTAAATTAATAGTCCCCAGTCGCCATTGATAAGGATATTTGCTCTTAAATTAAAATTCGTAAATTAAGATAAGCGCCTTACTTCTGAGCAATTTGACAACTGCGGCTCTAACATTGAAGTGCTGGATGTATATAGGTTGTAAAAACATGGCTATAGGATCAATCTTTTCTTTGCAAACACTTTAATTCGGGGTATTTGAGTGATGGTTTATTATTTCTCTTTCCAACCAAATTGCCAACCAAATCACTATAATTTTCTCATCCTAGCAAAAAAAATAAAGGAATAGGAATAGCAAAGAAAATTAGAATGTTACTCAAGGAAACCACCATTGGATCACGTGACACTGAAACGAAACACAATTCATGCTACTACCCACATGCAAAGGCCATGATAGTTTTTATAGTAAATAACCAAATATAAACGATAAATAGTATTGAGTTTATTACCTGCCAGTGATTCCTATGATTACACAAAACATGTTATTGTGTTATTAGATTCAACGTATAATTCATTTTGTCAGTGTCACATCAAAAGGCACAAATTGTCTATTTCGTAAGTACGTAATTGTTATTTACCCAAATAACTGTACTGGTAAGGCCATTTTCCCATTACCTTCATGGTATATAGCTAAAATTCCAGTTGTTTCTACAACTTTCTATGTCCTTTGTGAAGGTGTTTGTGTCTTTTCTGATCAGAAGACCGTTTTTAAAACTATTCATCAAAATGTTACTACAAAATATCAACCGTTTTATTAAGCTCTACAAGGCAACTGCAAGTTCCAAAGCGTTTGGCTTCGAGTGGAACTTCGAAAACAATAAAATGTTTATCATACGCGATAAAATTAAAATACGAAGATTAATGTGGAAAAATCGTTTGCATCGACTGCTAACGTTCATTGTAATTTTACAAACTGGAATCAAACTTTCTGGAGAACAACCGGAAGAAAACCTTTCACTCATCAAAACCTTTTTCGGCTCAGCTGTAGCGATTCCTCTGCTGCTACTTCAGAACTTTTACCTCAAACTGTGTGTAAATAAAGCACCAGACATTGTATTTTTCATTAACGGATTGCTAAAGCTGGACTCTCAATATGGAAGTGGAACTGTTGGAAAAATTAGGCTAAATTCACTCGAACGACTTAATACCATATTGGTTCAAACTGTGGCCTTTTCACTGAGGATTACACCGGTATTTTTTGTGTTCGGATTTCATTGGATTGCTCCGTGCATGCCTTCCTTGGCATTCGAATGGATGTTGCCAGAGTGTAGAAATAATAGTGTGGAACTAGGTGGAATTTCATTACTATTTGGAAAATTGATAAAATTGGCTATATTTCTTCCAAATGTTTGGGCATGGATAATTGGCATGAATTCCGTAGTTTTTGGTGTTTGTATTCACCACATTTTGTGTGTGGTCAGCATACGATCTTATCTTACTGCTTTTTACGATTTAGCAATAAAAACAAATTCTAAATCGCTGGAAAACATTTCAATCATATATCGAAGTATTCAGTTGTTAGCTAACCCCATGAACATTGTGATGGAGAAAGCTCTCCTCATTTCCTGCACGGTTGCTACATGCTGCATTGCCTTTGATATAACAGGCTTACTGAGGCTTCCTTGGACGAAGGAAAATGCGTTTTTGCTCACAATATGTTTCCTGCTAGCTGCAAACGCTTTTCTTTATATTGTGATTGCGGTTGGAGGACAAGTTGGAGTTTATACAGAGTCAAAATCCGTCATTGACAAACTTATAAGAGACAATATGTTGGGAACAAAAAGAGGATTGGAATATAAGTGGAAAACCAGATTTTACAATTCTTGTTCTACAATTAAAATCAAACTTGGACCGAGCAATTATTTGGAAGAGCTAACTCCTCTAGTTTTGGTAAACAACGGGCTTAACCTTACTCTAACAACGCTTTTGTTGAGCAAGCGAATGTAAGCTTGGGTTAATGCAGTGTAGATTGACATATATTTGTGTAAAATAAATGATCATTTGTTGGAGAAAGTGTAGTCGTTATTGTTTTTACAGGAAGCGAGTACAAATCATTTAGAATATTTAATTAAAACATTTATCGTCATCACTACATTACTTATCGAGATGAAATGTGTGGATCGTAGCAGTTATTCACGTTTAAAAATATTTGTGTTTTTAAAATTTATGTTTGAGATCATTGCTGCTCAATAAAAAAGCTTTAGAACGGTTCTAAAACGTTTCCTTCGGATTTTTTTTGGAAGAGTCCGTTTTTCTGGGCTGTACTACCATACTTTCTTTTGTTTAAGGAGTGAGCTGACCCTATGCGTCAACAATACATATAATATAGCTTCTCGAATAAAATACAAGCCCAAAAATAAGTTTATTTCGTATGTGCATACTATCTTCTACTCGTTAGGTTTTTCTAATTAAACCACGTTTAATTATAACTTTTCTGTAAACTACGAGTGTTTCATCATAAAAAACCTGTGTGTTTTCTGCATCACCGAGCTTTCTTCGAATATATAGATCTGCATATTTGTATGTTATGGCTAATTTTATTGATAGTCAGGAAAACTATACAAGAAAACGTTGCATGTCAGACTCACGTTGCTACCCGATATGACCTTGCTGTTTCTGCGCAAAGTGCATACTTATGTTCTATTAAAATAAAAACCATCAAAAAGACATTCAGCACTCTTAATGAAATCAACATTGCTGCATTATTTGAGCGAAAAGTTTGAAGTATTGTAACTCGATCCTGGTTTGACATTTCCGAGAACATTTGCATGTAGAGTTTGATATGATTCGAGCTATAAAATTGGTAACCAAACTACTATAAATTCCTCATCACCACAAAAAATAATAACGAGCAGCAAATTGGTAAGAAAATTAGAGTTATGTAAACCCACTATTCGTCGAGTTATCTGTCACTAAATTATTAACGGGAAATTATCGTTTTTGGGGAAAGCTCGAAGCAAGAGGGCACACTCAAATATTTTCTAAGTAACATTTGCGATTCTTGCGTAATTAAGTTACTATCTACATACATATATGTCATGGTATTTTTCGTAATTAACAAGCCAAACATAAACAATAGTATTGACTTTATTACTTATCAACAAAACCTTATGATTCTGCAGTATAGATTATTATTATTATACACAACATATAAATCATCACACATTGACCCATTAGCTGAGACAAACTTACACCGTGTGTGAGTTCATAATTGGTATTTACCAAAATAACTCCACTGTTTTTACCAATTTTTTTGTTATTGGAAGTTGAAACATTTTAATCTATTTACCTCGTCTATTTGTACAACGGAATTTTCAAAACTATTTCATTAAAATGTTACTGCAAAATATTAACCGCTTTATCAAGCTTTACAAAGCAACAGCGAGTACTAAATCGTTTGGCTTTGAGTGGAACTTCGAAAAAAATATCATGTTTATCATAAGCGATAAAATTAAAATACGAAGACTAATCTGGAAAAATCGTTTGCATCAACTGCTTACTTTTATTGTGATAGCTCAAACTTGTTACAAAATATCTGGAGAACAACCGGAAGGGAAATCTTCACTTATCAGAACCTTCTTCGGTTCAGCTGTAGCTATTCCTCTACTGCTACTTCAGAACTTTTACCTCAAACTTGTTTTTTATAAAGCAGCGGACATTGTATTTTTCATTAATGGGCTGCTAAAGCTTGACAGCCAGTACGGAAGTGAAACTGTGGGGAAAATTAGGTTAAATTCACTTGAGCGAGTGAATACCATATTGGTTCAAACGGTGGCTTTTTCGTTGAGGATTACTCCAATTTTCTTTGTGTTTGGATTTCATTGGTTTGCTCCTTGCAAACCTTCTTTAGCATTCGAATGGATATTGCCAGAGTGCAACGGAATTAAAGTTGACATGTATGGCATTTTTGTTGTTTTTGAAACAATGATAAAAGTGGCTGTATTTCTTGTAAATGTGTGGGCATGGATGATTGGTATGAATTCCGTAGTATTTGGAGTTTGTGTTCATCACATTTTGTGCGTGGTTAGCCTACGATCCTACCTAACTGCCTTTTACGATTTAGTGATAAAATCAAATTCTAAATCAACGGCAAGGCTTTCTATCTACCGAAACATTCAGTTGCTGGCAAACCCAATGAATAATGTAATGGAAAAAGGACTTCTAATTTCCTGCACGGTTGCAACATGCTGCATTGCCTTTGACATAGCTGGCCTGGTCAGGCTTCCTTGGACTAAGGAAAATGCGTTTTTGCTCACAATCTGTTTTCTTCTTGCTACTAATGCCCTGCTTTATATAGTAATTGCGGTTGGTGGACAAGTTGGAGTTTACACAGAGTCAAAATCTGTTATTGATAAACTTAAAAAACAAAAAAATTTGGGAAAAAAGAGTGGATTGGAATATAAGTGGAGGGAAAGATTTTACAAATCATGTTCCACAATTAAAATCAAACTCGGACCAAGTAATTATTTGGAAGAGCTAACTCCCCTGGTTTTGGTGAACAACGGGCTGAACCTTACTTTAACAACGCTGCTGTTGAGCAAGCGAATGTAACTGTGTGAAGCTCAACTATACGAAATATTATAATGAAAACTCACGACGTGGGAAAAGTATACATTGCAAAACGTATTAGAGTTTACTTGTGTAGTGGTGGAGTGAAAATGTTTACATCATTTAAAAGCAAACATCATCGTCACTACAATATATATCGGACGTTGACCGTGATACAAACTACCTATTTACTTAGATATTAGTTATATCATATTTTGCTTCTTTATATGATGAAACGACGAATTTTTACGTCATTAATGGCTGCTGCATGGACGTCTGATCGAAGTTTGTAGCTTTGTGTGTAAAAGTGAAGAACAAGTAATAAAATGCCGCAGGAATATCCTCTTAACACATTTTTTGTAGCTGAGTATCCATTAATGTATAAAAGCAGCATTTAAAAAAACTTTTTGGTGCAATAATGGGTTTAAGACAGCTGTCACTTCAATTTTCAAGCTAGTAATCAGCTCACAATTTGAGTTGGCGAAGTGAACACGTGCTGCCTTTTATCGCAAAATCAAATTTGAATAGTATGAAAACTGTGAAGTGCAGTTACATGAAAGAAAGTCTTCAATGGAGGTGTGGGCTATTCAAGTGTCATCTTCAAACGAGAGGGGAGCGTGGATTATTATCGATAAAGTATATTCCATTATTAGAAGTTCTTACGTGCATGTGGCCGTGAACCTGAAGTGATTAGTAGGACGACGTTCTTTGACTTTAAAAATCCACCAAATGTTTTATTCCTTTTAAATTCCATTCTTATTTTCAAAGTTGAATTGCTCACCGTCTACCCTTTAAAATAACAGAAAAGAACAGTTTGAAAAGGCTGAATCTTAAAGGAAGACGCTATGGAAAACATTGTTGTACTTTGTACTATATTTCAAGTGAGAGAAAATGCTAATATTTACCCTCCTTCTTCCTTACTTTACGCACAAAAGCAATAACATAATTATCCAAGAAATTGTGCTTGCATCGGTTTCTTACAATGTTTATATTATTGTTCACCGTTGTTATTCTAACCACACAAATGACGGAGTGAGTGGGCAGTTGGCGTTGATTAAACACTTGGAATTCATTGAAAAACAGACTAGCTACCTAAGAGAAAGGTGAAACAGGGTCATTTCAGCATGGACGAATTTAGACCTGTCCTCCAGAATCAGTTGCATTATAACTTTCTATTGCTGATGGTTTAAAGCCTGCGGGAAAAATACAATTAAAAACCATGTGGATATACTCACAGAGGAGGTTTGATTCAGCGAAGGAAAGCGCAAGGAATAATGACAATTTAATACTTTTGGGTGGGCTACGGCCTGTAGTTTTCGTGGGAAGGTGTGTTGGAATTTTCTCTAGGAACGATATACTTAAAACTGTTGAATCCCAAAAGTAAGAATACAAACAAACCAAAGAAAACCAAGTTTTTATGTTTTTGAATAAAAATATATTTTTCAGAACTTTTACAGTTTCGTCAGCAATTTCTGTCTTTTTGTCAGTATACTTCCTATTCAACGCGGTCATTCTCACTCGCTCAGCATTGAAGACAATTTCTAAAAAACCAAGTTTCGCCGAAAAACTGTGGGATATACAGTTTCCGGGTTACAATTTTACCATGTTTTTTGCGTAAGCAGTCTTAAAAAATAATTTGAATATGAAACAGTCTAACAAAATGTGTAATTTGCTTTCGTATGCTTATAATTTAGATATGCGTACCTTATATTCGCAACAAAACGATTTCGTTCAATAGTTCAATCCTTTCTGGCCTCAAGCGAAAAATTTTCATTGTCTCAATTACCCACTAAATTTCATAGGTTTTGCTGGTTTGCCACAATCCTTTGGCTCATTTTAGCTTTCTTGGAAAATGTTCTGTGGAACGTACTAGTTTTGATTCAAACAAGTGAGGAACGTCGTAAAGCTAATATTACAATACTTCAGTTCTTTTACCAAAATTCGTATTGCCATTGGGCGGAAGTTATACCTTATAATGCTGTCCTAACTGTGCTCAACGCAATACTGCTGAAAGTGGGAACTTTTGGATGGTTACATTGTGACGTCATCGTTGTGGTATTGACAAGGGGAATTGTGGAAAAGTTCAAGAGTCTAAACGAAGCTATAAACGAGATTATAAGGACGGCGTCCAATAGAAAACATTTTTGGGGTAAATATAAACATTTAAAAAGAATGTAAAATGTTCCCGTAAACTAACTTTCTCTTGTAATTAGAAAATGAACAGATTTCAAAGAAATGGGATGAAGTCCATGATGAATTTTTGTCATTAAGGAGTCTAACTCAAGAAATTCAGAGGCTCATAGCTCCTTTAATCATAGCGTGTTACGGAATCAATATGTTTATAATCGTAATAAGTGTACGTGCACCCCAATTTAATGGTAAAATGACCTCACAAAAAAACGAACTAAAACATTTATGACTGTTTGTTTTTCGGCGTTCAGCTCTTTAATTGGATTGTCCCATACTCAACCGCTGCAACACAACAATTAGAGCAGATACTTCATTTGTATGCCTTCTTCCAGTTTTTATTTCGCGTAATGACCCTCACATATTTCTCGTCTGAGGTGTACCATGTAAGTCACAACATTCTTGTTACAATTCATCAGTGTCCCAACTCCTTGTATTGTTTGTCGGTAAGCCAAAAAATGTTTAATATCAAACTCTTAAAGATAGTGCTTTTAATTACAAAATTGTTGTATGTTTATCTCTTAATCAGCTGGAGAGGATTGAGAGTGCGTTAGCAAGCAACCCATGTGGAATCTCCTTGTTTGGCTCATTTATGATCACACGGAACATGTTCATCTCAATTATCAGCTTTGTCTTCACAACGGAAATTGTATTATTAAATACTGCATCACCCTCCGATTCGAGTGCAGGTTAATTAGCAATTATTGTAAAAAATAGGACTGGGCTTGCTTGGTGATTTTATATTTATGAAACTTTTATTGATAGTGATAAAAATGGAATAAAGAAGAAAGCAAAAATTTAACGACTTTTATCGATTTGAGGCCCAAAGAACAATTTCATGAAATTTTCTTTCTAGAATTAGTTTTTTCCTTGCTTCTAACAAAGTAATAAAAAATTCCTTTGCTGATTTAGGCTATCTCTGAATTGTATCCAAGGATGAGATAAGAATCCGAGTGCTGGGTTGCTTCATAACGTTGATCATTAGAAATAACACATTGATTTTCACATAAACAAGGGATAAAAAGGAAACTGTTTCGTATATAACGTATTCGACATTAGAATTGTGAAGATATTTATGATAAAATCTTCTGTGCAAACTCATGAATGGTTTATCTTGCTGACTTAAAACTTTGCTAGTCTAAAACGTCTAGACCTCTTGTATTAGTTAATGTCAACGGACGGAATTAAAGCTTGAATGCTCATTTTGGGTGGTTCTTTGAACCTCTGTAATAGTCGGAGAAATTGTTTTAAACGTAAAAGCTGCAAAAAAATGAGACTTGTAAAGAAAGTTTGGGACTACCAGGTGACATTGGTTCACGGTAAGATTATACATTATTTCCCAAACAATGTTAGTTTATTTTAATGTGTTAAATGTATGTTTTAATCATTTTCATTCACACCAACGGTTTCTTTTTAACAATAGATTGTCCTACAATTGAGAGAGTTCCTGATGATTCCTTTCTCCGTGGAATACGCTCCATTGTGATTATTGGAAGATGTCTGGGAATTATTTCCCGGAGTGATGTTTACAAGAAAACAGTATCAAAAAGGTAAAAAATTATTTAAAAACATTTCAGTATTTGTTTGAATTTTAAATTTATCAAACTTGCTTTCTTTCTAGAAAATTTACAATCACGACAGCAGTCTCATGCATTTTCGTGGTTTACCTATTTGTAAATGCAGTTCTTATTGCGCGATCGTATTTCTTGTATCAAGCACCTTCTTCTTCCTCTGTCACCCAAAAGATTTGGGATTTTCAAAATCCAGGCTGGGCTGTCACAATATTTTTGGTGTAAGAACAACCATAAACCGAACAAAATATATTGCAAAACTGATCGATTATATTTTGTTTACAAGACACTTCTTTAAATTTCAGCTACGCATATCTTTTATTTGCCACCAAAAAGATACGATATTTGGTTCAAAGTTTCAAAAAATTCGATGAAAAGTTCCCATCCACCAGAGTTCGTGCCACCTACCAAAGGTTTTGTTGGATATCAACCTTACTACTTTTATCATTTGGACTTGCAGAAAATGTATTCTATGACGTACAACTTGTTAAAACTGCCAAAGGTAATGAAATACATTATTTGTAGATAACTCAATGTCGATCCAGTTTCCTTCTCATTCTTTAATTTTTAATGAACTAGCAAAGGAGAAAGTGAGTCTGGAATTATACTACAAGCAGGCATACTCTCAGTGGCTATTCCTTGTACCTTATCATCCGTTGCTGGCTGTGATTCACATTGCAATCGATAAATGTGGATTGTTAGGATGGCTTTATGTGGACGTGCTTACAATTATATTTTGCAGAGCAGTAGCCGATAAGTTTCAAGCATTGGGCCAAATTATTAAGGAGATAATTTCTACAACATCATCAACAACAAAAATAGGTAAACCTTGAAAAATGCAAACAGAACCTAATAATAATTAATCTTCACGAGTTTTATTTTCTGCAGATGTTTCTAGATTGGCGTGGGATAAAGTCAAAGATCAGTTTATAATGCTGTCGGATCTCACTCATCAAGTTCAAAATTTTATTGCTCCATTAATAATAGCATGCTACACAATAAACATGTACATAATTGTACTTAATGTAAGCTTAAATAATGTATGCTTTAAAAACGAACAAAATTACGGTAAATTATTTACTATCCTATTCTATTTTAATGTCAACAGCTTTGTGTCTGGATTTCTCCTTACACCGACGTATCTCTGGAACATGGCTACTATATTTACGCTTTTTTTGAACTCGTTTTACGAGTTGCTTGTGTCACTTATTTTGCGTCAGAGGTGCACCATGTTAGCCAATCAATTTTGGGAACAATAAGACAATGTCCGAATTATATGTATTGTTTGTCAGTAAGGCAGTTGTTTAAACAATCGGAAAACAGATAAAACCTCCAATTATGGATTGCTTACTTTTGTTCTTCTATTTCAGTCACAACGAATTGAAGGAATGTTGATCGCAGATCCCCCTGGCATTTGTTTATTCAGCTCGTTTTTGATCACAAGGAAGTTCTTCCTTTCTATTTTAAGTTTCTTGTTTACGACGGAAATTGTATTGTTGCAAACAACGGGTTCACAATCCGTACGACAAAGTCTTTAATTCGGAAATATTTTGATGGTGGGGCTGTATCCTGTTGATATGAATATTTTAGTGAAATAAAGTAAAAAAATTATCCATATACACGCATATTTGTTACCTTAGCACATAACATTAAAGTTGTTTCACATTTTTATATATTTGGTGGTTGCTGCTGAATTCGTAATGTACTGTAATTTACATTTCAGGTAAAAATGCATTAAGATATGTCAGATACTGGATTGTGTTTGATACACTCAAAACTCCATTTAAAGCCATTTGAATTTGAAACTGGATGACACCTTTCATCCGAAAACTTTGAATGAATTTAAGAAATATCCATTATCGTTTCTATACTCCTTCCAACCTCTAATCACAGTATTCAATCTATCATTCGTTTTCCTATGACGGCATCAATTTTATTGTCACTCAACTTGGACCATAAATGCAGTAATTTTGAAGTAACGCAGTCCAATTGAATTTTGATCGACTACAGCGATCATTAAACCTACCAATTTTATCCCTATTTTTGCTCAGGAATTTTCCCCTTATGGGCGTTGATGGAGTGTTGACTCTCGTAAGTTTGTGGTATAATAAGCCGTATTTACTATAAACAAACTAACAGCCTATTAAAATATAAATAAGTCTGGATAATTTTGACGTCGACTGCCTAACTTGATACTTCTTTCTGCAAACCTACGGGGTTTGAAGTCGTTCAAAAACATTTTCTCCAGTCTGCATGTTACTCTAATGTGAAAATGAGGATTGTTAAGAAAACTAGAAGCATCCCAGTCATAATTTTGAATGGTAGATTTTCAAAAACTATTTATTTTTACTGATGTTGAATTTAATAATTTTATGTAAATTTTAACTTGTTTTTTTTTTAACGTAGATTGTGTTAGTAAAAACCAAAAGGACTCATTTCTGAGCGGTTTACGCGCTGTTATATTCATTGGAAGGTGTGTGGGACTCATAGCAAGGAACGACGTGCTCACCACAGCTCCTTCAAAGACTTTCTCTTTTGCATCCACGTTTTCCTTTCTACTTTCAATATATCTCTGCACCAACGCAGTTCTTCATGCTAGAGCCACCTTCGTTTTAAGGAAAGGGGCTTCATCCACCCAAAAATTGTGGGAATTTCAAAACCCTGGATGGGCTTCGACAGTGTTTTTCATGTAAAATAATACATTATAATTATAAAAGCATTTATTCAAAAACTGATTAAAAAATGTGCTTAACCGTTTTAGATACGTATACTTTCTATATTCATCAAGAAAGCTTCGAAATGTAATCCAGCGTTTTGTACAGTGTAATCGTCAGTTTCCGTCCTCCCCTTTCCCAAGTACTTTCCCCAGGTTTTGCTGTCTTGCTGCGGGTATCTGTCTAGGATTTGGAATTGCGGAGAATGTATTTTACGACATGCAAGTTCTTCAAAAGTCGGCTGAAATGGGTAACATTTAGTTACTTCCATTAAGTTCAGTTTATATAACAAACCTATAAATAACACATAATATTTACATTTTATGAAAGGGAAAACTAGCCAAAATCTTCAACTTTATTACAAAAACCAATTTGGACACTGGTCCGATCTACTACCATATCATCCAGTGATCGCTTCCATTCATTTGGGAATTGATAAATTAGGCTACTTGGGATGGCTACTTGCTGACGCACTTGCGATTGTTTTGTGTAAAGCAATCTCTGAAAAGTTTCGGGTTCTAAATGAATACGTCAGGGAGTTTCCGTTTCATGGAAAGATGCGTACAACATTTGGTAAAAGTTTAAATTTATCTTGCTTCATTACCTAACATTACAACTTTTAAAGAAAATGGCATTTGCTTTCAGACTGCCAGTTAGCATGGGATAATGTCAAAGACCAGCTTTTACTCTTGCTAAATCTTACTCATCAAGTTGAAAACTTTGTTGTGCCACTCATTTGGGCATGTTATGGAATTAATATTTATATCATTGTCATTAACGTGAGCAATTATTAATAGATTGCATAATTTAGAATTTTTAAAGGATATTTAACATTTTGAAGCATTTTGAATTCACAGTTATTGATTTGGATTTCTCCAAGTTCAACAGTAACTTTGGATCAGGGATATTATGTTTTTGCATTTTTCGAATTTGTTTTTCGGGTCACGACAGTAACCTATTTTGCAGCAGAAATTCATCATGTAAGCCACTCACTCTTGAATACAATCCAGCGTTGCCCTAATTCGTTTTACAGCTTGTCGGTGAGCAAATATTAGCATAAATTAGAAAGTTATTCCTTTACTTATATAGGCGGGACTGTGTGGTTTTTTATTTGTATTTTAGCCAAAGCGAATGGAACGAATGTTGGCTGACAATCCTCCTGGAATATGTATATTTGGCTCATTTATGATCACCAGAAGGTTTTTCGTGTCCATTGTCCGCTTTCTCTTCACGATTGAAATTGTGTTGTTGCAAACAACGGCACAAACGTCATAGTACAAAATAAATAAACAATTAATTTTTATGGGATTTACCACATGGGGTTTTTTTAATCATACATAAACATTTATTACTTGACCCATTAGAGCAGAAAAAATGTTCAGGGATACCGTCAGAAGAAATCCATCAGAATTATATAAACAAAAATTCACTTGATTCAGCATAATATTACTATTAGTGGCACACATTATCTTGTTACTTTTCACAACGCCAGTACTTTGTTAAAAAATGACACAGATTTGGAACTCTACAATCAAGAACCACTCCATCGAAGAGAGTTCATTTACAAAAGGAATGCGTCCCGTGGTTTTCTTCGCGAGGATTTTTGGTCTAGTAACCACAAAGGGTGTCCTAAAAAGAACAGAATCTGGGAGTAACCTCAACATTTTTTCGGTGCTTTCAGGCATTCTTACTTTATTCCTGTTTATCAATAATATCCTTCAAATTCGCTTTACTTTCCTGACTTACGCAACAACCTCATCCATTTCTGAGAAGCTCTGGGCTCTTGCTAGCGTTGGCTACACGTTTTCAACATTTTTTCTGTAAACTCAAAAATTTCTTTAAATTTAATGAAACGTATGTCAAATTGATAATTTATTGTGGTTTTTATTTTTCAGATATTTTTATCTCCAGTTTACATCTAAAAGATTTAGGAAAACGTTTCAAATGTTCACAGATGTCAACCAAAAATTCAAGGACTTTCCTTGCTCATTTACACGCTTCTGCTGGCTTGCTATATTTGGCTGCCTTGCTGTAGGAGTTTGTGAAAACATTCTTTTTGACATGGAAGTTCTCAAGCTATCACCATCAAAGCCTCTTTTGCAATCTTATTATGAAAACAACTTTCCTCAATGGGCAGCTGTACTTTGCTTTCACCCAGCAGTACTTTTTACTCTCACTGTTTTGGAAAAGTTTGCGATTTACGGTTGGATTTATGCTGATGTACTTCCAATTACTTTGAGCAGGGCATTAGTTGAAAAATTTAGCAGTTTTAAGGAAACTCTTCGTATGGCAATGCATTCAAGAAACGAGAATGAAAGAGCAGCCAAAATGTGGGAATCATATAGAAACCAGTTGCTGTCATTACAAGATCTTACTCTCCACGTTGAAAACTTCATTGGACCTATCATTCTGGCATGCTACGGAATCAACGTTTTTCTTGTCATAGTCAGTGTATGTAATTTACGGCATTATTGACATGCACTTAAAAAATTTAAAATTTAAAATTAGATACTAAATTTTTTAGCTGTTCATTTGGATTTCTCCATACGCCACACATGCTTTTGAAGAGCCTTACTATGTGTTTGCTTGTTCGGCATTTCTCTTTCGATTTATTGTGGTCACCTACTTTGCAGCTGAGGTGCACCATGTTAGTCACTCAATATTGGGAACCATGGACCATTTTCCGAATTCTTTACATGCTAAATCGGTATGGAGTATATTTTACATCGGTTTTATTTTAGCCAGGCGTTTGGATTTGAGTTTGTTTTAAGTGATGGTGCATGCTTTGTTATTCTAGATGGAACGGATTGAGAAAGCCGTGTTAAGTAACCCAACTGGAATCCATCTTTTTGGTTCATTCATGATCACTAGAAAGTTGTTTCTGTCTGCCATCAGCTTTTTATTTACAACGGAAATTGTGCTGTTGCAGACAACTAGCTCGGGACGTACCTATTGACGAGTCGGTAACTGTATCCCTAAAAATATTAGACAACGGCGCGAAGTGAGTTCTATTTCAATATAAATTCATGTGAAAAACAATTTATGTAATTAAGTGTATTTTTTATAACACAACTTTTACTATACTTTTTATAATGCAGATATTTCCAAACGTTCAATTCAAATCTCAAAACATTCGTGGGGTATTTTGCATTTGAAACTCTTAGCATATTATAATTCAGTAACTAAACGTGGTTTTTAAAACTTCCATAACAGAATCGGACATTGAGCAACTTTGTGGACATACGAATGTCACGAATAAAAAGAATTTCAGCCTACTAGGAATAATATATAAAGGTTTTTTGTTCCCATTGTCCTTTTTCTCTTCACGATTGTAGTACTGTTACCGACAGCCAGTACAAAAGCTCTGCTTAAAATAAATAATTGGCTTTATATATTCACTGAAACGGGTTCGGTCACATTTATTTTTATTCAGACACAAACAGTTTTGGCACTTGGTACCACTAAAGCTGAAATAAGGCGAACTGCCGTCTTTCCAAAAAAGTGTATATTTTTGCAACCCAATTCTGAGTGACATGCTGATCGAGCGTAGAACTAAACTATTAGTTGCACTTCAAATTAGGTACCGGAACCTAAAATATCAATTTGAAACAATGATGCCGAATCTTTGTAACTCCACAAGCAAAAGCAATTCACCTGAAGAAAACCCATTTAATAAAGGAATCCACTCCATAGTTTTTGGAGCAAGAGTGTTTGGATTAGTGTCACAAAATGATCTTCACAAAAAAACTGAATCCAACAGAACTCTTACGGTTTTTTCCGTTTTTACAGGCTTTCTTACTCTGTATCTATTCACAAATGTTCTCTTGCGTATTCGATTTAATTTACTGGTATATGCAGCAACAGCATCTATTTCAGGAAAGCTTTGGTGTCTTGCAGATATCGGCTACTCGTGTTCAACATTTTTTGTGTAAGCATTTCTACAAATAATAACTATATTATCATAGTATTACGAATTATCGACATTTTCATAAAAATTGCAGCAACCTTTACTTCCAATTTGCTTCAAAAAGATTTCGGAAAATGTTTCGAAAATTTACAGAAGTCAATCAAGAATCTGCTCCTCTTCCTAGCTCCTTTCATCGTTTTTGCTTGTTTGCAATAGTTTGCTGCCTCTCCGTTGGAATTTGCGAAAACATTTGGTTTGACGTGGAAATTAACAAGATTTATAAATTTTCCCCAGAAAATACATTCCTTCAATTTTATTATAATGACAACCTTCCCCAGTGGTCAACTATTATTTCTTACCATCCAGCTATACTTTTTCCTCTTGTCATATTTGAAAAACTTGGCATCTATGGTTGGATTTATACCGACGTATTTGCAATTACATTGAGCAGAGCTGTGGTAGAAAAGTTCAAGAGTTTGAATGAAAACCTTCTTATGAGAATGAACGCAACGAAGGAAGATGAAAGGCTAACTACCGAGACGTGGGAAAAACATAGAGACGAGTTAATAAAATTACAAAATCTTACTCTCCACGTTGAGAAGTTTATTGCACCTATAATTCTCTCATGTTATGGAATCAATATCTTTCTTGTCATTGTCAACGTACGTCATCAACTAAATTGGTTACACTTGTTTTTGTAGTAACAAATTAACAATTATAATTGCCAAAATTTTCAGCTATTTATTTGGATTTCTCCATACGAAAAACACACTTTTGGAGAGTCTTACTATGTGTATGCATGCTTTGCATTTCTCTTCCGCTTCGTTGTCGTCACCTTCTTCGCAGCTGAGGTGCACCATGTCAGTTACTTAATAGTAGGAACGATGGACCATTTTCCGAATTCTTTATATGCAAAGTCGGTAAGTGTATAATATAACTTTAACGGAGTTTTGTATTTAGTAAGGATGGGCAAAATAAAAGTATTTTAAATGAATTTATTTAAAATATGTATTTAAAATACAGATTTTTATTTGTTATTTTCGTTTTTATTTTGGCAAGTTGACTTTATTTAAAATAAACATTTATTTGCAGCATCGTCACTATTTTTTATTTAAAATAACAAATACATTTTTGCTAAAAAAATGTTTAGTTATGTAATGTTTTCGGCGATGTCTGCAAATTTTTAAGGGAGATACATACACTTAAATGTGTTTTCTGGCATAAGGTATCAATTATCCTTACTATCATGTCAAAAACGCATGATTGCGGCATCGACATCAATTTATGAAAATTCCGTTTTAATACTGTAGGTTCTGGTTTATTTTGAAGCATCCTATAATAGGATATGACTCCATTTTTAAGCCTAAATTCCATTAGTAAATAATTGTATTTGTTATTTTGAAGCATCTCCAGAAAAAGTATTTAAAATAAATATTTATTTTGGAGGATTTGGAGTATTTTGTATTTTTATTTTGTATTTGGCATAGAGTTATTTTGCCCATCCCTGGTATTTAGGTATCATTATTAAAACCGTTGTTATTTCAGATGGAACGAATTGAGAAAGCGGTGTTATGCAACCCAACTGGAATTCGTATTTTTGGCTCATTCCTGATCACCAGAAAGTTGTTTCTTTCTGCTATTAGCCTTATATTCACGACGGAAATAGTATTGTTGCAGACATCCGGTGCTGGGCACTACAATAAATAAAAAACATAACTTCAGGCTTCATCAAACGTAACAAGACTTGCATTTTTAAGTTTAATGACTTAAAGTACTGTAAACTTGCGCAAGCAGTCAAACAGAATTACACAGTGTACTACATTTTTAACTTTGTGGAAACGTCAAAAGGAAACTAATTTAAAAATGAACGAGCAAAGATTATTAACTCAAACTGAGTATGATTAGATACGCATTGACGTAATATTTATTTTATGGGTGGAGCAGTTATTACCAATTGAAGTTAAGAAATAGCTTGGCATAAACGAACTAGCACGCATTACCTATTTTGCAGTTGGTGGGGTGAAAAATTAGATTTTAGGAGTAGAACGAGAAGGAAAAAATGTCGAGTTTTCTACGTATTTACGTGAATTTCTCCTATTATTTGTGCTTTGTTCCTTACCGCATTAAACGTTCAGGTGATGGAAAGTGCCTAATTTACACCAGAAAGTTGCAAAAGGTATGTGAAAAACAGTTAAAACTACTTAATACTGCTTTAACCAGCATAAATTTACGCTGGCTATTTAGATTCCCATGAAAAATGATTTTTGTCCTCATTAAATTCCAGCTTCTTTGTGGATTATCCCATTTCGCTGCCTTGGCAATGTATTTCAGCTCATTTCGAGTATCCATAGATGAATTATCTGTTGCTACTTCTCCACTAGCTTATTTCAACTTCTTTCAAAAAATCTTCAGTATTTTAAACAAGCTGTGTATACTAAAGGTTATTTGGACAAAGGGAAATGTTTGGTTGAAAATTATCAATTTTTCATACGATACGCGGAATTCCTTTCTAACGAGAAATGCTAATAAAATTGGTACATTCATTTGCGGAGTTTCTGCCTTACTAGCTGTTATCCAACCAACGCTTAGCATCATTTCGTCTCCTCAACCCGTGGTTCATGTGCCTAAAAACAAAATGGTAATGAGGGAGAGAGACTTTTATAACAATTTGTACAGCGGGTTAAAACTGGAATCAGAGCACATATTTTTTCGTCCTTTAAACGACAATCCATCATCATGGTCTTGTCTGGACATATTTCTTGCCATTATTACCCTGATTATATTGTTGTGTAGATCGATTATCAGTTCATACGATGACATTTTAATCCTAATGCATGTGCTCACCTTAGCCAGCCATGTAACTGAATTTGAAAACCTGTTGCTGAATGACTTAACATCCAATCCCGATCCGGAACGGCAAGTGGATGCGAAACGAGTAGTAGCAACATACAGATACTTACAAGATCTAGCAAACTTGATAAACGAAGGTCTTGGTAGCTCTTTATTCTTTTACGTTTGCGAAGGCGTATGCTACTACGCCATGTCGTTAAAAGAGATTCTCTCCTGGAAAACTAAAGGTCTGATGGTTGTTCGCTGTATTTATTATGTCATTTTCATCGGGATCTTAGTTGCCGCATCTAGCATCAGTCGAAAAGTAACAAGCAGAAATTATTACGATTAAAATTGCCTCATGAAGCCATTTTCAGTTTAAGTGAATGTCAACATATTTTTGTAGATGCAGACCTTGAGAGTCTGGCTGGACAAACGTGAGCCGTACTTGACGCTGAGCCCCAGACAGCTAACATTATTGCTGGATTCAATTCACAAGGAGTCAGTCGCTATTGAAATGTCCGGAGTGGCAACAATAAATTTCTCTCTTGTTGGAACTGTAAGCGAAGTTGCTTATTAGGGAAGTCGGTTGTATACAAAATATGACAGTTTTCTTTAAATTACAGCTAGTTGGGCTTCTTGTCACTTACTTCATCATTATGGTTCAAACTGCCTAGTGCATTTCAAGAGGAACAGAAATTGGAGCAACCAATGGATAAATAGTTAAAGATATTGACTTGTGCTGGGATCTGCTCAAATAAAGAAATGTGGATGTACAATTTTGTTAGGAACATGTTACGGTTACGGAATATGTCCCAGATTGATTCTGTCGTCATTTTCAACTTTCCTAATGAGCAAACCTACAATTAATATAAAATTCATTACCTTTTATACGAAAATATCATTAGAAAATAAAAAATAAAAAAGTGACTCAGACATGAAGTAAGAGTGGTATTGCTACAATAAATCGTACAACGGCCATGGGTGCTAGTTTTTGTTAAGTACAATCCGGCGTTGTCCCAATCCATTGTAAAGCACTAATGTAAGCAAATATTGGCGAAAAGCCATTGTTGTTTCTGTATGGGAAAGAGAAACTAAACAATCATTGTTTGCTTTCATTTCATTTACAACGAATATAAAGAATGTTGGCAGTCTTTCCCCTGATATATTTTTATTCTCTCATTTAAAATATAAAAATGGGTTTCGTTTCCATTATTGTTCACTTTTTCTTCAGGATTGAAAGGATGTTGTTGCAGACTACCTTATAAAAGCTGTGACACAAAATAAATATTATTCGCTTTTCACGTCCGCCAAAAGCTTCTTGTTATACTTCGGAATTTAATTGCATGCAAATACAATGGTTCAGTGCTACACTACAATTATAGTCATTGTAAAAACATACCTATATTGAACAGTTCCAAAATACAAAAATGTCAAGCGGGAAATTTCTATTGATCGAGCATGGCTTTTAGTAGTATTTCTAACTTCGTTACTTTCGAACGCAAGTAACTTAATTGAAAGGAGGATGACCAAGGTTCGGAATTTTGCAAGTGGAAACAATTCAACCCAAGATAATTCCTTTTATAAAGGAATTCACTCGGTGGTTTTAGTGGCTAGAGTTTTTGGATTAGTGACGCGAAATGATCTTCTCAAAAGACAAGAATCTAATCGAGTTCTGACAATTTTTCCAATTATCACAGGGGGGCTCTTTACTCTGCTTTTATTTGCCAACCACATCCTACATGTGCGATATACTGTTCTCATACATATTTCAGCAAATCCATCCATTTCTGGAAAGCTGTGGGGATTTTCAAACGTTATATATTCGTGCTCAACATTTTTTGTGTAACTTGAAATATTCGCATTCGCACAAATTGAGTTGCACAACCTTATAAAAAATTCAGCGATTTTCTTTCGTTTCAGATACTTTTACTTCCTACTCGCTTCAAAAAGGTTTCGTAAAATGTATCAAAAATTCCCAGAGGTGAACAAAAGTTCTGCCCCAGTTTCTCAATCCTTTTCCAGGTTTTGCTGGTTTTCAATAGTTGGCTATCTCCCCGTGGGAATCGCAGAAAACCTCTTTTTTGACTTTGAAGTTTTCAAAAAGTGGGATTCAAAGCCATTCTTGCAGTTTTTCTTTCACCGCAACTTTCCCCACTGGTCTTCAATCCTTCCCTATCATCCGGCTCTACTTGTATTGCTTATATTAATCGAAAAAATTGGAGTGTATGGTTGGATTCATGCCGACATATTTGCAATTACGTTGAGCAAAGCAGTAATAGAAAAATTTAAGAGTTTCAATGCTCTTCTAATGAATGCCAATTCAACAAACGAGAACGAAAGACCGACGGCTGAAATGATGGAAACATACAGAAACCACTTGTTATCATTACAAGATCTTGCTTTTCACGTTGGAAAGTTTATTGGTCCAATTATTATCTCATGCTACGTAGCCAACGTTTATCTTGTCATAATCAACGTACGTTAACATTTTCAAATTTTCAATTTTATTTTTTCAAAATTCCTGATTAATAGCTGTGAATTTGCAGCTATTTATTTGGATTTCTCCTTACGCAACCCACGCTTACGACGAGGCTTACTATGTGTACGCATGTTTTGCGTTCCTGTTCCGTATCGTTGTGGTCACCTACTTTGCAGCTGAAGTGTATCATGTTAGTCAATCAATATTAGGGACGTTGGACCATTTTCCAAATTCCCTACATGTTAAGTCGGTAAGGCATGTTCTTCTGTTTTCTTATGTATTGAATTTTAACTCCTTCTGATTTAAGTTTGTTATATGATAATACTTGATGGTTTCAGATGGAACGAATTGAGAAAGCGGTGTTAAGTAGCCCAACTGGAATTCGCCTTTTCGGCTCATTCTTGATTACCCGAAAGCTTTTTCTCTCTGCTATCAGCTTTATTTTTACAACAGAAATTGTGCTGTTGCAGACAACTAGCCCAGGGAATCCATATAATTCATAAAGCTAAATCGTTGATTTTTCAGAGGACACACCCTCAATTACGGAACCAATACAAATTTTACTCAAAAATTGATTTGGAAGACTACTTTCCTATATGTAACGTCATTAGTAGACTTTATCGTTCAAATAAAAACGGCCTGCTACAATTAATGAAAACGAGCAAAATATTGTACTTATTTAATACAAGGTTTTAACGCACTTAAAGATGCAAACACTAAGAGTCTGGCTAGACGAACACGATCAATACATGACGTTGATTGCCGGACAGCTGACACTTTTGCTGGATTTATAAGGAGTCGGCAACTTTTCAAATGTCCTGTTTTAGCAACCAGTAATTTTTCACTCGTTGACACTGTGAGTTGTTTACTCAACCATTAAACTTTATTCAAGATGCATTAGTGGATTGACAGTTTCTTTCAATTTGATATTTACGTAGAAACCTGCGCATGTGATAAAACAGGTTAAAAACAAAATATTATTTATAACCTTTTTTACACGTTGAGACCTTCAAAATGAATATTTTCTATTCGATCAATAATGTAATGCAGAATTGCTTTTTAATATGCTTTCTCTTATCACAGAAGTTGTTTTTCTTCAAAAACCAATTCCGTGGGCGTCTGTCATGGTTGATTGGGTGCAGCAAAGCAAAATTGTTCCGTGAAAAGAATTATAACGAACCAGAAAAATTCTCATCACATTAAATTGCCGGCTGTCTGCATGTCATTTGGTGTGTGTGAAAAAACATTCACTCTACAAAATAACCTAAAGCATTTACATTTGCTCTTTACCATGAACTGCAATAGACTAAAGAAAATGCATATTGGCAGAGGCATTATTATAGAAAATTGGAAACCTTCTTTTCTGCAGGATTTACCCAATAATTTTTATTCATAGCTTTTGTAATGAATTATGTGATAAAATCATTGGGTCAGATAACAACGTGCATCATTTCCGATAGTATTTGGAATTTCACCGTACTTTATACCGTTTTGGAACATTTGACTGATAAATTTCCAAAATATGGGAGCAGTTAAAAATTTCTCAGTTGTAGAAACACACCCGTTTGTTAGTGGCATAAACTTTCTAACTTTTGTTGGAAGGTGTTTTGGATTTGTAACGGGAAACGTTCTATCTACAAAAGTGAACAAAAAAGGGTTGGAATATACAAATGAATAACACAGTTTTATCATACCTTAAAGAGTTCGGTTTGTAAAAAAGTTTAATCATATTCCTTATTTTTTTAGAATTTTAAACTTTGCCGCAATATTCCCAGGATTCCTATTACTTTTTCTACTTACAAATGCCATACTTCATGTTTGGACTGACCTCTTCGTGGATCAGAAGTGGTCTTCAACTGCACAAAAGTTGTGGGACATTCAAGATCCTTTATACGCGTCTTCAATGTTTTTTGTGTAAGAATGATAACTCAAAAATACTTAAAAATTCTATTTTACAAACATTTCAAATGTCTTCCCATTTTAGATATTCCTACCTCATTTTCCGTGAAAAGAGGTTCAGAACTTTAGTTGGAAGTATTATTGAGCTCAACCAACAGTTTCCATTATCTACTTTTCCATCCAGTTTTCCAAAATTTTGTTACCTGGCAACGGTGATTTGTCTCTTGGTTGGAATGTCAGAAAATGGCTTGTACGACTTCATAATTTTAAGGGCAGCAGCAGCAGCTCAAACAGAAAATTCGACTTCTATTCTTAATATTTATTTTAATCAAGCATTTTCTCACTGGTCTGGTTTTCTTCCATATCATCCGGTTCTAACATGTCTGCATATGGTTGTCGAAAAGTGCGGCATTTGGTCATGGTTGTATTCCGATATTTTTGTGATTGTGCTGTGTAGAGCATTAACAGAAAAACTAAGGGCTTTAAGCGAAGCCATTAATGATAATTTAAAAACGGCTGGCAAGAAGGATGGTCTATTTTTATACACGTCATGGGAAGTTGTTAGGGACGAGTTTCTGTGTTTGCTCAACCTTAACGACGAAGTTCAAAAGTTTGTTGCTCCAATTATTTTAGGTTGTTATGGAAGCAACATTTACTCCATCATGATAAATGTGAGTTTAAAATTTCTTATATCTACAAATTGAATCTATAAACGTAAAATGTTTATGATGTGTTTTACGCAGAGATATAAAAGAGATAAGCTATTGGAC
>JAQGAP010001027.1:0-23672 GCA_034697805.1 Orchesella bifasciata | reverse complement strand
CAAATCATCCATAAAACGATTTACTATTTACATAGAGATACACAGTAGTAAATCATAGTGAGTCATAGTTATGCATACCATTTAAGTTTTATAAATAATCAAACGATTTATTCACTAGAACAGATTCCAGGCAACTTCATACTAGTCAGAATGCTAGTACAAACAGAATTCATGGCTTATGAAACAAAGAGATGTATGCGCACTTTTGACTTTTACGGAACGCCACAAAAAACTGGAATAAGGAAGTAACGAATATTCATAAAAATGTAATCAGGAAACAAAGTAAACGCATCAATTTGAACTTAAACGATTGGCTAACTAGCAATGAATACAAAGAATACTACGAATAGTTACATAATGATCAAAAATAAAAAATAAAACAAATATTCACGACAAAATCAAATTCACTACTACGCATTCACCATTTCACTCATCTTCTTCATCTTCAATTTCTACTTTCTTACTGATTGGCGTTGGTATATTGAAATGATGCTGTCCTGCAAACGGCACCTTTGTGTGCAGGGGTTTAAGTGCTCGGGACTTCTTTGATAACCCAACACGAAGAAATGTTCCTCGTGAAGATGTTAATTCGTTCAATGGCCCATGACATTCCCCTGCAATAATAGTTTTAAAAAATCAAGATTATTTCACTGTAAAATGACGTTTGATTCAAACGGTTTGAAGTGTCGGATTATGCATCTACTATACCTTCATTTCCACCGGCTACTTCATTGTCATCCATAGCATCAGAATGGTTTTTAAGTTTTGATGCTGGAATCCTACCCTTGTTTTTGTAGCCTCGATGGTATATGACTGTACTGGAATTTTCCTTATTGGAATCCTCGAAATCATAACATTCAGAAGCCACAGAATAAATCGTACGTAACCCTTCATCCATCCGACGGATTTTTACTGGTACTTCCGGTCCAGAGGTCTGTATCGGTAATCTGGGTAAGACAATGGGGGCATCACATTTCCTGGTCGCTGGTGACGTGGAGCGTAGCTTCCTCTTTGGTGATGATTTCCCATAGTTGTCATCTTCCAAAGTTCTGAGTCCAAAATCTTGGCTTGTTTGAATCCCACATTCAATCATCCATGGCTGTGAAGCTCCCGCACCACACTCCACCATTAAAACTTGACTGATTCCAGAGGCAGCGTCCAGCATATGGGACTGCGATGTATTAGTCCACGCTTCAGCTACATCCGCTTTATCCAGAACCGCATCTGGATCAGAAGCAATAGCGTTCTCCACTTTCAAGTCGATTTCTTCTTGCTCTTGGGAAGTGTAGTTATGATCCTCTGGTTCCTGGACATAAATCGCCTCTTCCAGAATGATATTGCAGTTTTCATCAACAGCCACATTGTTCGAGATGAGATTGTCTTGAGATTGTGAATCTGTTGGATGCCGGCCCTCCTGTGCCGAATCCGCTATCAAAGAAAGCTGTGAAGGGAAAGCATTGTTGAGTTTTGCCTCGGCTTCAAAAATCTTTGCAAATGTCAAAATCAAGTTTATGCATTTAAAATGATAATCGACCAGACAAAGAGACCTGACAAAATTCTACGTATTTATCAAAACGTCTTGCTAACCACTGGACAATAAAAGTCTTCCGTGAATAACTCCAAGCGGGACGGTTTCTTCCAATGCATTTTGGCTTTCTCTACAAAACTGCTTGGGTAATCTATCACGTAACTTTCACTGATATTTGCTATTACTGAAATTCGTACCCCTACTTACTTCTGAACCCATAAAAAAACGTCTTTCTTTACCGGAAATAATATGCCATGCATTAAACGACCAACAGAGAACAACTAAATAGCTATGCGTATCAAACACAGAGACCAAAGTTCAAAGACAACAAACGATACAATTTGAAAGAAAACTAAGAAAATGCAGATGAACCTTTCAATACGCCGTGCTTTGTTCGTGCATCACACGCGAGTGAAAATAAAACATTTGCTCAGTGAAAAATGCAACCTGCTTCTGCTGTCTAATCGAATGCTGATTGGCTTATGCAAAGAACGCAGCGTTGTTGACTAGGAAATGATAAATTTTTTAGCAGTATTTCAAATCTGATGTGAAGCGGGAACAGACGAAAGTGCATGAAGTTGTAAAGAAGTACATTGAAATAATCAAAGATATTATATATATAATACATAACTATAGATAAGTAAACCAAGCCTTTTTGTGGTCGCTCATACAATGTACAGAAGACAAAATTTCGGTTGTTGTTGGACAGATTTCAGTTGGTCCATGACGACTCTGATAACCCTTGGAGAAGTTTTCGGGTAAGAAGAGCAGCTTATCTTGTTAGAAAGCTCCTCCGAAGGTTATCATAGTCGTCATGGACCGGCTGAAATCTGTCCAATAACAACCAATTTTTTGAAGTAACGTTAACTCCTATTTCCACATTTTTCGTAGGTTTGCTCCTCTATTGTTACTAGCTTATATATATATTGTTACCTCTATGGAAATAATATCCAAAGTTTCTTTACATCATTCAGTCAAAATATATATTTATTGAAAAATCGACATCCTTTAGATAAATTGACCTGCTGTTATCGATGTAGATCTTTGCATATCATATTTATAAGAAAACTAAAAAGTTCAAAAATACTATGCATAAGTAAGGTTACAAAAATGAGTATATTGTTAACTACAAAGGTAGTATGTATCGACTAATTAATTACAAATTATGAGTCATTTACATGGAAGGTACATACTGTTAAATGCATATTTTAATTAAAATTAATATTTAGTTTACAAAATACATGGCACTCACGGCGGTATAAAGAACAACATAGTACAAGCTAAGAATAAATGGTTTGACAATGTAAATAGCTTAAGTTTTGCCAAAGAAAATAATAAATGCTCAGGAAAATGACATTAAATCACTAACAAATTAATTGAAATTAAAATAAAATAAATACATCAGTACTGAAAGTTACAGGTACGGCTGCCAGCCAGGGAACAGACGGCTCAACTTCTGTGGATCCATGGCTCGTTGAATGAGAAGTGAAACGTGACCATCAATGCTGAGCGACGATCCAGAAGAAATAGCGCCAGTAGCTCCTCCCTCTTCTTCGATTCCCATTAATTTCTGTCTCAAGCGCAGTAATACTCTAGCAGCTGAGTTATTCCGCTCTGAATTAAATTACACAGTTGATTAAAGTATTTTTTTTTTAAATCAAACTAATTTTGTCCATGATACAGTAAATTTGTCACCTTTCACGGAATCCTCCGCTGGCTCAATGTTGGACCTAGATTTCCTACCGCCTCTTGACGTGTCAGACGGTTGTACTTTGGCCACTCGATCATTTGTTAAAGCCCACATGTATAATGGATCATACAACAAAACTTGAAGAACGGTGAGTATTATCTCTGAATTGTTCCTCAACACCTCCATGGTCATTTCGCAAGATCTGAAACATGCAGTATAATAGTAAAGCAATACCTACGCTCTCATTTACAGACGTGTTAATAAGCGTTACAGGAAAGTCCCGGCTGATTGTTAAAATAAGTTAAACTTACTTCTTGAATACACCTTCAATACCACAAACACCCATTCCATCAATAACATCTCTTGTAAGTCGGAATGGAACCGTCTCTGGAGTTGGCAAAATTCTACCCTGCTCGAAAGCAACTCCTTCAATAATGACAACAAACGAAACATAAACACAAGCACAAAACACTCTTTTAAGAAACTGAAAGAACTTAGAGAATGTTGCTTACCTAAATCGATATGAACAAACTCAGCAGTTGTTTTGTCTATTAAAATGTTAAGAACATGTCTATCTCCAAGCCCAAGGATGTAGCCAACAATCGAATTAGTTGCAACGCTAAATAAACACGACAATAGTTAATTACGCCATATAAAGAGTATAAAAATTCAAAAGCATTAAATTGGCAGTTTACCTTCTAGTATAGGCAAGCCGCTTCTCGAAAAACACTCCTGCTTCCTTAAAGTTCTCAAAGAAGAAGTGTCTGAAGACAGGTTTGAAGTGTTCACAAATCTGAATATATGTTGAGAATTTTTTCTCTATATCACCACAGTTCTTTGCGTCCTAAAAATGTAATAAAAATGTAATTCATAACTACAAATGCAAAAAAAAACCAATCGCATAATAAAATTACGTTTCTTTACCATCAAAAGGTGTCGACACTGAAGTGGCTTGTAGTCATTGGGGTGGTACCGAGGATGAGCTCCAGCTTCAGAATCGCCATTCGGACCTACAAGATACTCTCCTAGAGTTTGAGTATTCTCTACCCACTCAATCACACCTGTTCTCTGAGAGAGAGGAATGACTTTGTAAGTTCGGATGTGCAGTTGACGAGCCCTAGTTTTAGGTTGTGCTTGGAGCAGTCTATTTATCACTCCAAATACTTGTTGCATTACGGCATCTTGCCTTAGGTCATCTTGCCCCTATTTACCATTCGAAATAATTTTAGATTACAAACTGAATTGCTAATAAATGACAAATTAGAATGCGGAGCATTTAGTAATTCGAAAAACAACTGTTAAATACCTTAAGAAGCATGTTATAAACTAATCCGTTTGTCCCACGACAGTTAATCTTCTTTGGAGAGTTAATTCCTCCAACTAAACCGTAAGCAGTTCCAAACTCACGTATGCCTGAAATGCAAATATTATAGTTATGTATCATGCCTGACACCTTTATACTGAAATAGACACAATGAATTGCTCGTTGCATGTAAGTACATACCCACAACGCTTCCAGTATAATTACCAGAAGGTAAAACAGGGATAGTTGATGTTGGAACTGCAACATCATCTAGATGGACGAATTTCTTGACAATTGACTCTGGAATATTTTTCTTCACGCCTTCAGAGTTTCTTTTGGCTTCCACGGTGTTAGCAAGCTCAATCAACGCAACCCATAGCGTTTCCATTTTTACGAGGAGGGTTTTCAAACGTTTGTTTCCTTTCAGAGATTCAACAATGTCATGAGCAGCTTTGACCCGGCCCTTAAAATCAACAAGATGAAATTAATGCACAACTTAATATCATACTATAACCGATTTCATCTTACATAGTAATTTATTTACAGACTTACAGTAAGCTGGACTTTCATGTTAGAGGTTTTCTTTGGAAGGTTTTCATCTTTATGAAGTGACGCCTGCGTTAAAAGTACGGGAAGAGTGTGGTACGGGTGCTCCTCAGCGCATTTAACTAAACGACAAATAAACTCAGTTTCACAATCGAAATGTAAATCACTGGTGGTTGTGTGCATGATGAATAAAGACCTCACCCAAGATCCCTTTCAGTAGGTCATTCATCTTAGAAGATTTATTGCTTAGACGAGCACTAAGCTGATGTAGAACGACAATGTACTTGTACGTAGGCATCGTTTCTTCCCCAAATATTTGAGTTGTCTGTTCGACCAGCTTCTCATCTGCATCGTTTCCATTTTCTAACCACAGAGATATCTGAACAAAAAAGAAGCTCAAAATTACATGAATAATTGCAAATTTGTTGCAAGTAATTATACAAAAATTATTACTGCGCGAAAAATGAGCAAGTCCTGCTCATGGCTTGCTTTCAACCCTCTTAAATAATGACGCAGTGCAAGTACAAGAAATGCTGTCCTTTCTTTATGTATGTAATTAATTTCCTCGTCATCATAACTACACTGCTTCCTGATGATTATTACAGATCTGCGGCTATCTTGGTCCATTGCATGTTTTATCTTCTCTTCTTCCATGCGTGCCTACGTCAAACCAAACAAAAAATAATTGATGCTGTGGTGAAATGTAAATGTACCAAAAAAAATCTTATCAGCATTCGTGCCAATACATACCTGTTGTAAATGATTCTGCTTAGCAGTAAACACTTCCGACCCAATATACTTAGACACATTCTGATATTGTGCATCAGCGTACTTGGCCAAAACGAAATTGGCTTTGGATACCTCCTGCTGTGGAGCATTCGCTTTTTTCTCATACAAGTTACAGGAGCGTTGAAGATACTTTTCAAGAATTACAGATGGCCGTTCCGAATGAGATATGGATACCCAGTCACCATACAAAAGGAGCAAAGATGGAAATAGGTCATCCTCATGATTGCATTTCCGTATTAATCGACTTAAAATGTGACGAGCAACGTCCCCTTTTCCACGTGCCCAATTGGTTTTGGCAACTTCAAACTCTCTTTGAACACTGGACTTGCAGATGGAAGCCATTGCAGTTGCCATATTGTCTGCATAATCTAATCTTCCGGCATCTCTAGCTTTAGAAATAAGTTCCAACAGAGATTCACTAATTTCAGGGTCTAAATTCCTGTTTCGCTTTCCTGAGTTGTACTCACGAAGAAGCACGTTCCGTAGAAAGAGAATTGGCTCTTGATATTTAAAGTCACTAGCTGGAATTCGATCTTGTTGCTTCCATTTATGAATATAATCGTTCAAGGATTGTTCACTTGTTGGATCGTTTTCAAAGAAATCTTCAACCACCCTTAACATTTGAAGACGACTTAGGAAAGGGCAAATATTTTCAGAACTCTCAAGGGTTGCGTGTCGTAAATCGGTTTGAACACTTTGGAAGCCATTTTTGATAGCTTTTAACTGATTCTGAGTATCTCCTCCAAGTCCTGCTTGAATTCCTTCGTAAATGCATACTTGGAACGCTGTATGTGATAACGGCTCAACTACATCCTTGACGTAAACAGGTTTATCGGTATTCATATCCCACTTTGTAAGTCGCCACCCACATTCGTATTGAATTTGTTTTATATCATCTTCACAGCCCGACTCTGATTGCCCAGATTCTGTACCCTTAAGAAAAGCCCATAGAATATTAAGCATGCCCTGCTGCTTCAAAGACGACGCGACGTGAGCTTCCTGGCATGATTCTGGATCAAAAGAGCTACCGTTGGATAAAACCAGTAATCGGTGCCAATCCATTGATTGCTCCATGTGGTGCATGCTGCTTTCTGCATCCGTAAATCGAGCCGAGCCGCATCCATAAGTCGCATCTGCTTCTCCTATACTTGTGTAAGCCTGAAACAAGATTGTCAAGATTCAAAGTATGAACGAACGCCATCGTATGTATATGAATGTATTCATGAAATTAAGACAATACCTTTAACAAGAGTTTCTCAATTTTGGATATTTCTGAACGATTGCGCGAATACATTGATAACCCCTGAGAGTACAACTGTTCCTGTGACTCCTCATCACTTCCGTCGTCCACATAATGTTGTTGCGTACCATGCCGTCTATTTGAATACAATTACGATTAGTTTGTGTATATATAGGCTATATAATATAGCGTAACGAGTTGATAGCAAATATACACTTACATGTCCATATCTGTTGCAGCTATTTCAATATATAATATTGATGTTAAGTAAGCTCCACAGAACTGAGCTACCTTCGCCACATCCAAATAATTGACATCCAACCAGAAATTACTATCCCACGGAGTAAGTCTGTAAGAGGTGTAAATTGTAACATGAATTGGGAGATCAAAATGAAAGACCACTTTATCTAAATAACGTATATCATAGCTTACTTGACACTTCCTTTCATTGCCTGTGGCAAAGGGTGCCGACGTAGGAATTGTATTACGCGAAGAAGAGATCTTAGCGCTAACTTATTCATAAATATGCATGTTCCAACTGTACCACCTGAAAACAATATTAAAGTGATGCTTAAATATACCTTCCACACTCATCAGTAGACAGCTCAAAGAATTATTTTTGAAAACTTACTGCTGGAAGGAGTAAAGCTTCGGGTAACGTCCGCTGCGTTGTTGTAATGAGAAGCAAACTTGGAAAAGAAGTTTCTAAAATAACCCGTCATGACTCTTTTCACAATCGGATTGCCACCAAGTAGGCATAAATAAACAATGTACGGCAGGACGTCTTCACAGAAGTCAACCTAATGTTTAAATAATTTTAATTTTATTGATATTCTAAATATTGAAATACTAAAGGAATAATTTTTAATTTAAATACTCACTCTAAGTTCGCATAAAGGCAAAAGATATGCCACCAAAGAAGAATTGAGTTTAAAGCACGCAATGATTCCTGCGGTAAGCCCAATAATCCAGCTCCGGAAGTCGATGTATTCGTTCATTTCGTTTAAGCCCAATTTTGTTTCCAACATATTTGTATCAATTCTCTCCATTGATTGTTTCAGTTGTTGTGCTTGAAAGCAGCGAAATGGAAGTAAAATCTTGAAGAGTCGATCATCGTACAATTTAGACTTTGCAAGGTCAGCGCACTCTACGTACTCAAACAGACTTTGTAAGACTTTTCCAGCAACGGTGACTAAACGAATGTCATCAGATGTGATGTACGAAAAAATAATCTTGATGATTCCAATTAATGCATCATCCGAAGTGTTGATTTTAGCTTGGTTCTTGTGAGTTGGTAGCACTAAAACTGACAGGTCAACGGGTCCGATTTCACCAAGGCATCTGGATGCTTCCAAAATAACTTCTTCATCATGACTAGATAGAGTCACGCCGATCAGCATTTGAATAATGTTGTGCAGGGGATCCTTTGCACATTCTTCGGAGAATCGTTTACTTTCCAAATTCTTCACCATCCTCTCAAGATCTCTCTTTCGGTGGGGTTTTGCCAACAGCTCCTTTAAAAATCGAAGCCGTTCTTTAGTGCAACTGGCAGCTGAACTTTCTATCTCTTTCAAACACATTTCAAGCTCTTTTTGAAGGGGCCAATCGTTCCTAAAAGTCCCATACTTTTTGTCTAGTTGAATTGTATCATACTCTTGAAACTCTGTTAGTCCTGATGGAAAAGGCTCCAACGATTCAATACAAGACGCAAAAGTTAAACCGTGGGTTTTCATCAAGAAATTCAGTACTCTCTTGGCAGAGTCCATTAGCACTGGATATTTCACAACCGCAGATACGATACCACGAACGACAGGACTAAAATAGGCAATCATTTCATCTGTGCATTCTTCAGTGATACGTTCTACCAATTTGGTAATTAGCAAGATCAGAACTTTCTGGAAGGGAATACAATGGGTCTCGTTCCCATTCTGAGTTTTCAATAACCGCAAATATGTGTTGAATACAAAGTTACAAACATATTCCTGCATTGACGAAAATACGTCCTGCGGTTCATTCAGTAACAAGTTTATAAAGAAGCTAAGCTGGTGCAATCTCCAATATTTCTCCAAGTCATTGTGAGCCTCATGAATCCGGATTGTGAGAGCCAGCAGGATTTTGTAGATGCTTCGAGCCGACGACTTGGCTAAATATCCAATTACGCTGATATTGCTCTGTGGGCTTGCGGCTTGCAGGAACTTGAGACAAGTTTCTATTGTTGTCTCGGGGTAATGAGGTGGGACGGGCTCGGGAAGCTTAACTTCTAAGCAGCCCCATTCATTAACTATGACAGGATCAAAGGTCAGGGAAATAAGATTGAGAACTACATCTCCTACGCATGTCATCATCAAAGTTTCCGTTGCATCTTTGCCTCCAAGTGTGCTAATAAGGCGCTTATGAGTCTCGTTAAATGTTGCGAGATTCAAGCCCCGAGACTGCAGTTCGTACTTATGAATAGCCAAGCCCGGGGTTAATCTTGCCATTAACATTCCATAACATTGCTGTAAGAAAAAAACATTTACATTAAACTTGGAAAAATGTATTTTTATGACTATTTTCTCGATTCAATCAAGTCAACTTTCAAATATTACTTTTGTTAAGATCTGTACGGATGTTTCAAAGCGAGTAGCAAACTTTTGCAAGTCTTCCATCTTATCTTGCTCAAAATATTCAACGCATATTTCGTTTCGAAACTTAGCCAAGAACGAAACCAAGTTATCAGATCCAAAAAATTGGTACGGTAAGTTCTGCAATGCATTTGCAAATTGGAAAAACAGACATTAGAATTTAATTTGATTAAATATGTTATATTTGTTAATTGCTGCTTGTTAGCATTAGTTAGTTAGTTAGTTATTACCTCCACAGTGTGTTTCAGCTTTAAACTTTTATTAAGGATGTACGACAAATAGCAGCACATGGTTTTGGTGGATGAAGATGAGGAGTACTGCAAAGCTCGCTGAGCCAACACGACATCAATGCTCTTCACTTTAACGATCACGAATACGTTCATGATGCTTTGCTTTTGAAGGTAAGGGAACGCAAATATCAAACGCGTCAAGCATGACAGCGCTAGTGAAATACGATTCGCCGACTCGTCTCGAATTTCGTCTGGAGATAATCCACACTACAACAAAAAGAAAGCATGTTGACCTTTTAAATAGATAAACACCTTACATTGCAATAACACATATTTATAAATCATTTAATGTTACCTCAACGTCAAATGTATTAAGCAGCTCCTGATAAAGCGTGTTTAAGAAAGTTTTTCGTCTTTCTTGATATGCATCCTTAGTACTAGTGACTTCTGGTCCAGATTCCTGCGATGAACTAATTCCACCGCTGTAATCGAATGGATCGGCATACTGATAAGTGTTACAAATAGTGTCTGCAACACACATCCTGATTAAATGGCTCTGATTTTTTAAAAACTCATGCAGTTCCTCTAACACCCAGTATGGAGGAGCTCCTCTAGGGATGAATTCAGTCCATGTTAGAGAGGGATCGTGCTAATTGATGGGTAAATATATAAGGAAATATTACCAAAAAATTTAAACTTGAATTGAAGTGAGAAACAAAATCAAACTGCGACACTCACCTTTGCCAGCTCAGAAAAGCATTCAAATGCTTTTAAATAAATATTCCTCGTAACTTTAGATCCAGCCTTTAAAAAATTGTACAAAGTTCCCACTAATATCATAAAATGGGTTCTATCAGGTAAGTCCACCGGAGCAACGACTCTGGTCATATCTATAAAAAAAAACCCAACAACTTTAAGTTTAAATGATATCCAAATTCAATAAAATATTTTTCATGATTGGCAAACATACTTTTGAACAAAGTCCATAGTTTTTCAGCACAATATGGCAACTGATAAAAACCCCTGCAGCACTTTTGTAGCAACCCAATAATTGTAACAACTAACTCATCTAGACCAGGCGCAGGTAGAATCGTCGAAACTTTGAAAACAACGTCTGCACACTATATGATTACAAAAACATAATGTTATTTTACAATACACAATGTATAAGCATATTGGACTGATCAATGATAAAAATTGGCGTACTGCATCAAATAAAAACTGGTTGGCACTCAGAAAGGGTTCCATGTGCAAGTCCTTCAAAATTTCATTGAAAAACTCTAGTGGATGACCTGTAAGTAAAAGAAAATTCATTATGTGAAAACCGTTATAGAATAATATTGATAGTTATCAAGCTCTACATGAATCTAGAAAATAACTCACTGCAGATCATGCCGTAATCAATCAGAGCATGTAGAGCCTCCGTTGAGGCCTTCTCACAGTCTCGATCTTTTCTTGTAATTAGTTCAAGTTCAGCCGCATTACTCATCTGCAGTACTCGCAATCGACTAGGAAGTTCTTCGTCAGAAAACAGTACAGCGGCTTCATGAGGATTGTTAACAGAGCCTAATGAAGACGAAATATTTAAACAAATTGTGAGCCTAATTCACAGTTTCAATGAAACAATAAAAAATCATAACACTTACGCTCAACATATCGTGCAAGATTGCTTCGAAATACTTTCTTGAAGTGTTCAAGAGTTGGCTGAGAAAACTTTGTACTTAATAATCGTTGGATTTTCACAGTGAGATTATCAGACATAAATACCCTGGTTGATTTTATCACAGCCGCGATCTGCTGAGGATGGTTTACCAATTCACTAGTAAAACACTGGTGAATAAAGTCATTCAGTTTTTGCATCCCTAGGTCGAATATTTTTTGTATCACCATTCGCAATCCAAACTCCTCGTTTTCCGCTATCGAATGTTTGTCAATTATGTTGGCAATATTTAAGTACAAGTTAAGCTTGCTTATAAACTGTTTGTACTGCGATTGTACATTGTGTGCATTCGATGAAATAGTAAGAGTTGGCAGGTCTTTGAATCCCATTTCCAGTGCATCTGCTAACCGTTCCGCTAATCTTTGCTTCACTATAAATTTGAAGTGTGGCATTCCAATTTCTGACACTGCTTTCTTGCACACATCTTGCTTCTTCGCATCATGACGTACAAAACAGCATTTCATCAGTATCTTCTCGAATTCCAAGTGCTTTTCGTTTCTCCTCGGATTAAGCTCTATTTCTTCTTGAATCAAAGTATGACTTTGCTTTACAACCAGTGAACACATCAGGGTGGCAATTAGCGACTCCACTCCATTAACGCGTTGATTAGATGCATTCATCAACCAAGCGATGAGTGCCTGCCTTGGACACGAAGTTACGGCTATTTCTTCATCAAGTATCACAGCTTGGCTTGCTAAGTTGTACGTGTTCATTTGTACCGGTAACGAGCACAAAGCCAAACAATCGGCTAGTAAATGAAGACTGCATTCCATCGGAGGCAGGGAATTGTTCATGTATAAATTTAGCAATGACATTATGTTTGCGGGACGAATTTCCTTAAGGATATGACGAAGCAATTGCATTGCAACAGATTTATCCTCACACACTGAAAGTGACCTGTAAAAACGGTGATCCAATTAAAAAGTTTATAAGCAAACTGCTGTTGTTAACACAAAGCTTTTAGAAAGAGCACGACTCACTTTATGCTAAGATCCCAAACTGTGTTCCAGGAATCATTTAGGCTACTGACTATATCTTGCCTAAGTAGGTACTTTTCAGCTCGCAGCACACTTAGAAAATATACGTAAAACTCTCTCCTATTGATAAATGACGTGTTGAACATGGAATTTCCCAATTGAATGAGGTTTGAAAGATTTGTTCTGGTTCCCACGAGTTCCGGAAAGTCTGATAAAACTACCGATAGATATGAGCTCCTGAAAGCAATAAAATGTAAAAGAATTAAGCTTCAGCTATTGATTAATTATATATTAAAATATATTCGTTGAAAATCAGAGAGACTAACCAGACAAGTACACCTTCAGATATCGGTCTTCTGGAAACGTCATTAATAATTGTATCCAATGATTTGTAGCGCATTTTTTTCTTGTGAAGAACACCATCTCCTTCTTCCGAATCCTCATTTTCAGCAAATGCTGAGGATGAAATCTGGAAGCACCATTAATTAAGTAAGAATATTACGGCATTTGATTGATGTTGGTATACATACTTACCAAGAAAACATTCAGAAAACAAGATTCGAAATTTTAGCAATTTTGAAACTAAATTTTTAAAGTATATGCAATACCTGTTTGGTACAATTGGCAGCCAATTGTATCAGCTCCATACTGACTTTCAAGTCTGTTTTATTTAATGAGTTTCGTTTATGAGCAGTGTCTTCAATCTTATCAATACAGTATGAATACACTGATCTCAGTATTTCTTTCCAGTTTTGAGGGTCATATGCAAAAAACGAATTTGAACTCATATCAACATCACATGGCATGTGAAGTCGGTACTGCACCATAAGAAAATCGACCAATGCCGTCTACAAAGATAAAGGATAACTTCTTAGCTATTTACAGATTCAAAGATCAACATAACATCATGCAGGATATCTGCTGATTGATATATTGAAGCTATTTACAATCTACAATACCTCTTCCTCATCAGAAAACGAGCTTATCTGAAGAATTTGAGGAATCACATCTTCCCCGAGTTTGCAAAGGATTCTACGAAATTCGAACGCATTCTGTGAATTTCAAAATAAAAGCCTTATTATAATAAAGGACTGATGAATGTAAACCCAACCGAATAAAAAGTCTACTTACCAATGCACACAGCGTGGTCAGTCCTTGTAAATATGGAATGATATCTTGCCTTATGGCGTTTCTATCATCTTGGATGATTTTGGTGTAAAAGTTGACAACTCTAAAACACAATAATTTTTATTTATGCCTTCAGTTCAGAGTCAGAGTGTGGTTAAAGATCTAGTGCAGTGCATTATTTAGACCATACTTTGAACGTAAGGTAGAAATCACTTGTCCGTAAAGTGATCCACGTGTAATACAATGATTGAGACATCTAAGTATGGAAATGGTTGAAATCTCATACTTTTTATAGCACTTCAATATGATGGTAATCAGCTCTAAAAACAACAGTAAAAATTCATTACACAATGCCACTACAGTTTAAACGTTCAAGGTTATGTAGTGAAGATAAAAATCACGTACCAATCCATGACGTTGCATCAATCACAGATCCATAAAATTCGATGGACAGAAAACGCTCCAGCATACTAATCAAGGAGGGTCCATACAACGCTGCATGTCGATCCTTCTGCAAATGGATCAGTATGAAGTCGTAAACTTTGCTCCATTGAAGCCAAGGACGGTCTGTTTATGATCAAAAGAGACAGACATTAATCACCATTTCTAGTCTAATCAGACTAGCATAAATCGCTAGTATTAAAACTCAAACTTACTATAAGTCGCTTTTGTGAAGACTTGATCAATGACACTAAAATAAAATACTTTGTTCATGTGTGTCATAGTTCCTTTTTCCGTTTCCTGTAAATATCCAAAAAGGGAATCAAATTCATAGTCACATGGACGCAGTTTAAGAAATAAATTCATACAGTAATCACAATATCCATACCTTGACAAAGTAATCCCGAACTTCCGTAAATAACCTTGTCCATGTCATCTTTTCAGAACCTTTCTTCTCCGGGTTAACGGAATTGAAGTCCAGTGTTTCACAAATATCATCAGCGTCATTGTTTAGGTAATCGATGAGACTTTGTGCAGCACACTGAACATGAAAATAACATTTTACAGTATAAAATGATACCGATAATAAATGGAACTTGTCTTTTCATTACTAATAATTTACCTTTCTATCAGCAATACGAGTCGCTGTTTTCATCTCAGCTAGCACATGCTGAATTGGATCCATCGTCGTAGCGCTGAAAGTCTTGCAGACTTTCAACTTAAGTTAAATATCCAATTTGGCAATCACCTCCGACCTCCACCCACTCCACCCTCCGTCTTCCTGTAAATCTGAAAGAAAAAACCCATCCACAAGAATAGTACTTTTTCACTTACAACTAACGAGAGAACTTAAACATGACTCCTAAATGAGCATCTAATTTTCTAATTCAAAAATAAGAGTAACTACCTTTTCCCCCTTCGCAGTTCGGATTATAAATCAGGTCCTGCATAAGCTGACAGTCCTTGATTTCAATGAGGAAACCTCAATTCGAATTTAAATCATCACCCCAGCAAAACCGGTTAAACACTCAAAATTAACGCAAAACACTCAAAAGTTCAAATCAACAACACCGGTCACTAATGAAGATTAGCAAAAGTTGAAAATGTAAAACACGAGGTTTGACATTTTGAGTGCCGATCGCAACCTGCTGCTGGAACACCAACTCAAAATCATCATTTTATCCTTTAGTGCACTTCGTGGAGGGTCTTAGATAATGCATGTGTGTTTTATACGAGAATCCAAGATCGAGATCAAATATTTTGTTTTCTTGCTTTGCGAAATCCTTTTTCCATTGTTCCAAAGGATGTTTACAAAAGGCAGCTCAAAAAGAGAGCCGGGCGGAGCGAGCCATTGAGCAAACTGAGATTTTTTTGACTGCCGCAGAATCTTGTTGGGATCATCACTTGAGCTGCTGGCTTGCCACTCGCTCTCCCTGTTCAAATCTTTGCCCTTTTTATGTAGCCATTTCAATAACATCAGTTTCAGCTCAGCTGCTTCAAAGTAACCGATAGCCACTTATCGGCACATTTTTCCAAATTAGTGGTCTTCTAGCGTATGTAAATATTCGTTATCCTCATTATTTAAAATCGCTGAGGATTTAGTCGGGTGAGTAGCTAAATCAATCATCTTTTGGAGTTATCTAAATTATATTGATTAGGTTATAATAATATCATAGTTCTTTCTTTCCACCAGGTGTAGTCAACTTCTTAATTGGTATTGAATAATAAGTGACCCCCTCCATCAAAATGCTTAGCTACGTGGCAAAGTCGAGTGGGATGTCGCAGTACATGAAGGTCACAGCGCAGGCAGTTGGTGCAGTCAAGCCCTCGTTGGCTCCTTCAGTGGTTGTTGCAGCAGCTATTCCTGCGACGCACCCTTCCCCTGGGGCCCGGCTTACTGGGGATACGTTGAGAGTGAATGGGCCACGAAGTGGAAATGTGTTGGCGACGACTGGAGTCATGAACACTGCCGCTGTGCGGTATGCTCACACAGACATTCGTGTTCCAGACTTTTCTGACTACAGAAGGGATGGTGTGAAGGAACCCACTGCCAACAATAGAGAAAGTGCTCCTGCGAGACTCTCATTCACATACCTTATCACTGGTGGAGGTAAGGAAAGCAGTAATTAAAGCCACAAGGAGATTATTTGGATTGTGGGTGTTTATGTTATTCGTTTGGTTTACAGCTATGGGTATAGCCAGCGCATATTCTGCAAAGACTATTGTCACCGATCTAGTTATGAGCATGAGTGCATCTGCTGATGTTTTGGCTTTGGCTAAGATTGAAATCAAGCTTGGGGATATTCCAGAAGGCAAGAATGTCACCTTGAAATGGAGAGGAAAGCCTTTGTTCGTTAGACACAGGTAAGAAGTAATAATTGTTATGCTATAGTATGTATCATTTGATCTTTTGAAACAAACGTTGTTGATTTTGTTGTAGAACCCCCGAGGAAATTTCTACTGAACAAGGCGTTGATGTTGCCAGTCTTCGTGACCCACAGCCTGATTCAGATCGTGTGAAGAGAACCGAATGGTTGGTAGTTCTGGGCGTCTGCACGCATTTAGGATGCGTACCAATCGCTAACGCTGGTTCGTTATATGCGCACTATATTGCAATTTATAAAGTATGTATTATCGTATACACGAATCGTGTATTAAACTCGACCTCTTTGTGTTTCAAACTAGGTGATTATGGAGGCTATTACTGCCCTTGCCACGGATCGCATTATGACTCTTCTGGAAGAATCCGCAAAGGACCTGCTCCTCTGAATCTTGAAGTTCCCGAATATGAATTTCCTGATGACGAGACACTTTTGGTCGGTTAGATGATTTCCGTAGATAAGTATTTGAAAACATATTATGTAAAATCGGATACGTTTCATGTAAAGTTCTGCAAAATTTAGTTTGTCTCACCAACATAGTCGACCGTCTTATAGTTCTATTGATGTATCCATAAACTGTAAAGTGAATGAAAACTATAAAAGTGTCCGTAACTTCGCTTTCTCCAATTTTTAACTGTATTTTGCTCTCGTACATTTTTTTCTGTGACTTGCATACATGATCGTGAGTAGTATGATAGTGTTTGCAGTAAAGTACAAAAGCTCAATAAATAGGAATTGTGGGAATTCAGGAAAATACGTGTAGAATATGACGAGTTTCGAAATAATTGAGTCAGGTGGCACAGTTTTTTACACATCGACAAAAAGGTGCATGAACGATCGCACTGGTTTATTCTTCTCATTTTATATCATCCATAATATAATCATTACTATTACAAAATAACGTTTAGTCAATAAAGTCAGGGGCTTTCTTCTACGAGGAAAGAACAAAATAAATAGGAAATAGGCACACATTACATGAACTGACTTAGTTTATAGCAATTAAAAATTTGTGGATTCACGAAAGTGGTTATAGGCCGGGTGGGGCGATAACCGAAACACAAATGCAATCTCTGAATCTGAACATATTTAAAAATACTACGCATGTTTAGAATATATTCTTGCTTGCAGCATAATGAATTACGTGGTGATACACTTAAATATACTTAATAATAATGATAATTAGTTAATATTATGCAAGGTTTGTATATTTGTTTGTTTGTCCACAGTTTCATATAACAGGAATCAACATTTAACTTTGTATTTAATTCTGTTCAATCTACTATATTACCTACAGAGTATTGTGAATTAGATAACCGTCTGATACAAGGAACGTGTTATCAGTAGTGGAGTTTGTCGATCATTACATTTCTTCATATATATACCCCTTCTTCCTCACACGATGATGATCGTATAGAGTCGACTATATTATAAAGCTGTTTCCAGAAAGTTTGAATTTAAATAGCTGTGATTTAATCTGATTTCCAAGCAAGCTTTGTCATTCAATAACAGTTTTTTTTTTCAGCTGCAGCCCATAATAACGTCGCGAAATATGTAATTTTTTTGTTTTTTAAAGCTTTGAACTATATTGCAGGTCCAACTGTAGTGTAGAACTCAGTGGTTTAACAGGAAGAAAATATATAATTAGGCGACAGGTTGAACGGTACACCTCTCAAGATCCAACTGGTTTCTGTAATTGCTAGCTTTCTTGGCTCTGGAAGATCGTATGATTTGTAAAACCATGGCTTTGCAGTCGTGGCACACGACCATTAGAGACCCTTTCAATTTCTCAGTCTTGTCATCATCCTTCCCTCGGCCAAAGTTTCTCCTAGAATAGAAATGAATCAGTAATGAGCATAATATCCCTTTAGGAATGTTAATGACTAAGCAAAATATCACGTTTACGAAAAACGCCACTGGCCGCAGCCATACCATACCAATTCATTTGAGATGCTTACCTCTTAAACGCCATAAGACCGAGTGAAATTGAAGTGACAGTGGGTAAACTGTGGTGTCCATTACCATGATCTGGTGAAAATCTGTCACGTTCTTCCGACTCCAAAAGCCCTGGGGAAATGGAACGTTGTCCACTGTCTGAATCTGTCCCAATGGATTTACGTGACATGTTTGGTGAGGTTGGTGCGCTGCCAACACTATTCTTCCTTCCTGTTCGCTTAATATTACTACAGCTAGAACTGTTATTTGGAGTGGGGGCTCTGGAACCAGGAAGCTCTTTCTCTTCATCTCGAGGAGAAAGTGCAGGACTGAGACTGGATACTGGAACTTTTGAGAAATGCTCCGTTGGTATTCTCATCTAAACAAGCAAATGGTTCTCTTATTAGCCTCATTTCATTGACTCTGAGCTACATGCAGTGCAATGCTATCTCATTTCACTTACTTTAGAACAACATTTGGCACAAACCGTCCTCTTACACAGTTTACATTGGTTACCCCAAGTTAATAATCCGAAACGAGTCTTCAGGCAGAGGAAACAGATCTGCGAAATAAAAGTACACATTATGAAAACACTATAATATTACATACAAAATTTTTAGCCATGTCACTTTTACATTGGGTACTTGTAAACGAACATATATGTAACATAGACCCACTAATTAAATTTTTATAATCTTGTGATTACATTTAGTTATACGAGTTCTTGTGTGTAATATATGTTTGTAATGTAATACAGTGCCTCGTTAGACTAAACAAAAAACGCGTTCCTCAGCAAAAATCTCAGCAGTCCTCCTAATCCTTTTGCAATGAGAGTGCAATAACCAATGAACATAAACCTCATTTATCCTAATTGTTTCAATAACACGCGTATGAGATTCCACTACACCTTATTGGGTTCAATACAAAAAGTAATACTAGCGAAAAAAAATGGTCTCCCTTTCCTCAATTTTTGCAAAGTAGCAAGTACCCATCACCTATAGCTCCTGTATAAATGCTCAAGCGAAGGCGGAAAATGACCAATAAAGTTATGCATGTAATGTAATCTTTTCTCAAGTTTTACGAACGTGAAGCGTTTCTGGCTCATGAAGCGATGAAAAGATATAAACAGTTCAAAGACGTTCAAGGTAATGCCAGTAGTAAAATACACTACTTACTCCATTTCTGCTTTGGCTTTACTTGTAATTAAAGAACACTGGCTATAATTTGTGTAAACAAACAGATGGATGAATTATGATTGCTTATGAATATGATTTAATCAACATGACTTCAGGCAGTGGGTTTTCAGATATGGATGGAACTTTCAGTTTTGTGCATTTACGACTGCAAAATTATATGGTTAGTTAAGATTATTGGTGTCCGTAGGCGGTGAGATAAATTGCGAGTAATTAATTCCCCATTCATGCATACATACGATTGTAATGAGATAGTAATGGATGGGGTTAATAATTTGTTTATATAGTCACTAGGCCTATAGTCATTTGCCAAGTTTTGCATAAAAATGCATGCATGGTACGTGCTCACATTTTCCAGAGAGAGTTAGAAATTCATGTTGAAAGAAAAGGAAATTCCGTATGAAAGTGAGTTGAAGGTATTTTCACGTGCGTAATTAGCACTCGCTATAGGAAGCCAAGTCCCTTAATGACAATGACACTCTTAATTTAACGGTAAATGATGATGATGGGCTAGTTTAGGTGAAGTAATTAAGCCTGATAGATCACATACCTTCCCATTCTCAACATCCCCCTTTAGACTGCAGTCAACAGGAAGTGCTTCGAGCTCCGCTTTGGTAAGGACATAGCGGATGTGCACCACTTCTTCCAGATTGAGAGAGAGACACTCCATCGCAGTCTGCCACTGATTAGATTGGAAGAGTTCTTCTTGAAGCAAACTGTTAGACATGGAGCGTGGAAGCTGTTGTTGGACCTTCCGTCTGTGCATTATTGGTGAGATTGCAGGTCCGTTGAAGGAGTCGAACTTCTTTGTGGAATTTGTGTACTCAAAAGGGAACGTTATGAGGGTTGCACCGTGCTCATCCCTCATCGTGGGATTGCATATCGTGTGCCTTCTTCGGAGATCCACTAATCTCTCTGTGCTACTTCCTCCTATCGTTTGCTCACCTGCGTAAAAGGATAAAAGGATGCTTTTATTTTAAGGATTGATTTCAAATGCATGCTCACATGCCCACACACAATCCAAATCCCCCTTTAAAACTTCTCAACCACTTGTTAATGACTGTGACGCGGATCACAAAAAAAGTATTAAGCACACTAATGCCAAAAGTCTCTTGTCTCAAGTGTCGTTCTGCCACTTACCGATTGAGGGTTTACTCTTCCACGGTGAGACGGGAGTAGACTGAGTTCCGTCTGAGGAACAAATGTGACGGTAAAAACTTATTCCGCTGTTGTTCTTAGTAGTGTAGGATTCCTCAACGTCATCGTCGTCATCATCGTCGGAATTCTGGAAGACAAAAAAAATAGTGACTCAGGCTGTATAACACATACTAAATTCCTACTCAATGAGAAGTATATTTTTAGGCTCCTTTTCAATTAAGCCTAAAAATCATCATCCTCTAACTGTTAGTTCCCTGATCGTGATGACTGATGAGAAAATCGCCTCTAAATGTACAAAATAACACAGATTTCCCATTCCTCGCCTTCAAGTAAGATTAGGTTTGCGCCACGTTTAGCCGGAAGCCCCCAATTCTCATCTTATCCATTCATTAGTCGAACCACCAAGAATACTTTTAATTGGTGTACTTCCCCACAATGACCTAAGCTAATATTACGCTCACACACGCTCATGCTCAACCTCAACTTAATCTCAATTCCACTTTTCCTTATTGAGTCCATAAACATGCTATTCAGAAAAAAAAAGCTTTTTGCTGCCAAGAATAAGAATCACTTTGTTCGTTTTTTTACATCACAAGCTCTGCACTCTGCATGTAATACATCCCTAATCAAATCATCTACACCTTTCCCCAATAACCATACAAGTCCGTAATACCCACGATATTTGGCAGCTTACGAAAGATTTTCCTACGTATTCTTCTTCTCTTTTCCGTGTTTATAGAATATGCAGAAACGCAAGAAACCGTCGTAATTCCCATAAAAGTGATTGACTGATGATCAATAACTTTTCCTACCCTGACAGTATGAACGTGTTCAATAATACGTACTAAAAACAGCTTCCCACGGATTTCATCAAAACTGCATATAATAAAAAATGACTACATTGTATTGTAGCTTTCGATTCGTAATAAATAATGTATGCAAACTTATAACTAGCGAGAAGGAAAAAAGCGTATGCATAAAAACGAATGATATGGGCATTGGGCATGACTCGCTTAGTTGGGTTGGGTTTGTAAAGGAGCAATCAAAAAGATTCCTCTCTCTACCTCAGTCCTTAAATAGTATCTTGAAAGCACCTGTTCTCACACGCACACACGCCAAAGCGGCTTATTAAATTATGTACCTCATCTTCATCCATTCCCTGATGCATATTGACGATTTCTCAGAAAAGAGAATAGGTGATCAAAATGGTCTAGGAGGAAGCCCACGACTGGGACTACATGAGACGACTTTGACTGACTGGCTGGGACTTAAGATGTCATCTTCACCTGTCTGTCACCTTCGCCATTACAAGGGACACACCTAGTTTGTGTAATTTGCAAACTGTTTCAAGTCATGAGCACGTTTATATGATCGTAAAACTATAAAATAAAATCTATCAATACAACATGCAATCCAACGTCAACCTTGGGGTTTCGAATCTGACCGAGGAGCTTAGAAAAATTGAACTAGAGAGGAATTCAAAACAACATTCTCTGGTTTGGTTAAACAAGGAAAGAGCAAAAATCCTTCACCTAATCAAAAGACATTAAATTTTACAATCGAATCATGCATAAAAGGCAGAGGCGGACCTGAGTAATAACAGTTTTTTCTCAAGCTTTTTTTGCTATCGATAATCTTGATCCTAGATCGGAGAGCAAGTTGGATGAGAGGGATCGTCGTCTCATATCATATCATGAAAACTCCCAAAGCCTACGTTAGAAAAGGGAAGAATGAGGGCATGTCTTGAATACACATATCCCTTCTTTTTGGTTCTAGGGAAAAGGATCAGTAGTAAATATGCAGTTTAGGAGCAGTAGTAAATGATTATTACACGCGCAAAAAATCATGTTTTCTCAAAACCCGATACTATTCACCCTTTACGATTTGGGATTTGATGAAGGAGCAGGGAGAGCTCAGACAATTATCTTGAAAATGGCCTATCACTCAATGAGCACCAGTAAACAGGAACAACATTCAGTGTAATTATCTAATACCGATCAAATACCATCGAAATCATTCACCGTACACACACATTGAATCATGTAATGCAAATATTATACAACCTGTGTTGTTGCTGTCTAGCTTTTGTGCAGTATACGAAGCCCTGCACTTTTATCGAAACATTTCGGTTAGGCTTATAAAAGACGGCTTTTGAAAACTGCTCAGGGCACAGGTTACAAACATGATGCCTCTGGCATTCAGCGTCATCATCAAATCATAATGATTATTATGATACGTACGCTTAGTGCTTTTCCCATATACCTAGTTACGTTTGCTAATACGCTGAGAACAGAACTGGTTATATGTTTACAATTTCGGCTTCATGTTAATGATTGTATTATTATGCAACATGTTTTTGCAGCTCTGCTTCCTCTCGGTTGGGAGGGCAATAGGAAAAAACCTACAAACTCAACCATCCACGCCGATGCTACAACGTATTTGTGTGGCAGTGGAGTTGAGATTTTAGTAATTGGAGTTTGTTGGAGTGTAATGTAATGTGATGTCCATCGTAATTTGAGCATCTATCTGCAAATGATCTTGCCTTACTTTGAATTCAAACAATGCTAATATACATTCACTATTACAGCATCGAGTCAAGTCGGGTTCTTACACACACACATGCACACACGCGCGAGTTATTGATCCGCTGCGCTGCTCTCATTCAATTCAATTCAATTTGATTGAGTTTCAGAGAGAAAGATGACAATGCTATATGACGTATTTATCTATTGATCGTTTTTCCCTCGAGAGAGCAGAGTGGATCGAGCGAGGTCTTTCGGTGGAGATGAGAT
>JAQGAP010001026.1:0-23698 GCA_034697805.1 Orchesella bifasciata | reverse complement strand
GTGAATGATGTTTTGGATGAGCTGGATTTGCCAGCTTTGCAAGAAGAGGAATGATAATTGTTCTGAATTGATGAATAGAAACAAGCTTGCCCAAACATTCAGTTGCTTGTGTAATTAATCAACCATGTTTTATTTATGACTTTATTTAATGTGTATAACCCAGCCAGATACTTGCTAGTTAGTTATCGGCTATCACTTTTATGATACTGTAGCGATATTGTGTAGTGTTGCTGACATCAAATAAAATTGACGTACTTTTTATACTTGTGCGTAAGTCTATGAATAATTTTAACATGAAGTATGGTCGTACCCATTGCCTTTCTTGCAACGAAATAAAGCCAATCATACACATGCATCATGTCCAAAAAATGTTAGTATTTGTCATTCATACACAGAGTAAGGCAAAATAGTCAAAGCCCATTCTTTCTTCTACTTCAACTCGTTTCTGATAGGCAGCTTCGAATTTATGCTTGTTAAGTCATTTGATAGGTTTTTTTCATCACGCCTTGCGCTAATGTTTCATAATATGTGCTTACCCCCAAATTCATATTATAAACTATCTTCATTACCAGAGAAAACTTTAAATGGTTTAGTAGTTTCGACTAGTTTAAGAATAGGCGTAAATGCGCATAACTCGTATCCCATAATATGGTGTTTTCTATTTCAGTGCACATATGAGTAAAGGTTGCCATTTTTGTACTGGTTTTGTACATCAGAATTTACTGTCCTGATTCTTATTCTTTTTCATTCAGCAAACAACCAAAGTCTCTCACGGAAAGATCATTCAGGCAAAAGTCAAGAATTCATTACATTGCAATAATAGATATTACTCATACTACAATTGAGCCCAAATTGCATTGACTATATTGGACAAATGGTTCCTAAACCATTAACACCAAAACATTTTAACGATACGAATTTAGCCAATCAACGGCTTGGATGCAGCAGATGTTTCAAAGCTGACATCCTGCTGCTATTATATGGAAATTATAGACTGCATTTCAACTGGCACTCACTCAAATTCCCAGTTAGCTTCCCTTCTAATGGTGACATACCAAACTATGGAGTAAAAACGAGACGAGGCAGAGCACAAACAATCTTTTGAATGAGCATATTCAGTCGCCTCAAACGTATTTCGAATTGTTTTATGAACCTAATAACTCGTATTTTAGACGTCAATGATTCGCCGATAGAAATGAGCTATCGATGAGCCGAGAGTTGAGACCTAATTCTTTAGTGTGATAATGTATCTAACTGTATGAATCTCTCTCTGCCGTGCCGTGGCTCTCTCCACGTCCACACATAAAATGAGAGAGAAGCTCATCGTATATTATCCAAAGAGAATGGAGAAAAAATCCAATTCCGGGTTAAGTTCCAGGCCTCCATGAATATGGATGTGAGAGAAAAGGTAGCCAGCCACTGGATCATGCACATTAACACGTATAATGGAAGCTCAGAACCAAATTAGGCAAAAATATTTTTTGTTGAGGAAGCCACGATACTGATGTACTAGATCACTGAGACGACGCAGTGAGAAAGCTGCGTCTCATTCATTTTACCTTTTTCAAATTCGTCAGGCCAGGCATGACGATGTCATACAAAACAATATGGGGGACCATCATTTCCTCTTACTTCCCATTATTCTTCGTTCCGATCTTATCCCTAGTGCTGAATTTAGGTTGTCCTTCTGACGCACAACACTTTACTCCAGAACTTGAGGATAAGGCATACCTAAACAATGTGGAGAAGGAGATAGTGGAAGAAGTGAACAAAACTCGAGCTGTGTTTTACCAACAAGCTGTGCTTTTAGATAGAGTTGCAAGAGAGTTTGTCGCTGCTCAACTGAAAGAAAATCTTTTTATTGTACGTTCAAGTTAAAACAGATTCAATTTAAATGGTTTTTAATATTCTTCTTCATGCCAGTGATATTTGTTATATAGGCTTTGCGTGTGCTAGCCGAAAAGGAACTTGCGGAAAGGGGACGTACTGATGATGAGAACCTTGAGGGAAATGAGGAAGCACAAACTACACTTTCGTGGTTAACTTCCACAATATCTGAACTTACCACTCTGAAACCCTACAACAGGACCAAACGACAGGATGATGGGGATGAGGATGGAGACGATGGTGACGCTGCTGGTGCTGCAGCAGGAGCAGCTGGAGTCCCCAACAGACCTACGATACCTCCTCAAATAGGGCTTCTTCCACAGGTTAAATCAGGAGCACTCTATTGCAATCCAACGTTGAATATTTAACGTCATTTCCCCTGTGAATCTTTTTGTTGTATTCCCCTCAGGTCGCGAATTTGGTTAGAGTTATTTTTGGTGGCAATGGGAATAGCGGTGTCAACTTGACATCGTATGTGGCCTCTGCTTCGAAATTATTACCAAGGCCAGTGGGCAACCAAGTCTTGGGCTTGGTGAAAATCCTCACAAATGCGAACGCTAATATCAACAGAAATTCATTCACAACTGCAAACCCACTATTAGCAGGTACTGTGTGCAACGGAACAGTACTAATTAATTCAATTTCATGGTTTATACTGTACAATACTGCTTGAATTTGAATTACAGGACCAGCAAGCCTTAACTTTAAGGCACCCGGTGCAGGTGTAGGCGGTCTACCACCCGGTTTAACGCCAGAGCAGGTACCACTATGCTAAAGAATGTGCTTTAAAATTTCTGAAATTAGAAATATTGGATGAATTAACTTCGTTGGGTTTTAATGCAGCTTATAGCATTAGGAGGTCTTCCACCAGAAAGCTTGGCTGGTCTTACTCCAGAACAATTGACTCAACTTGCTGGACTTAATGGTTTAGGGGGACTCGGATTGCCTGGTGGATTGCCTGGCGGAGTACCGGGTGGAGTACCAGGTTTAGGTGGCGTTGGTGACCTAGGTGGCTTACCGGGTGGAATACCTGGAATACCACCAGGACTCACAGCCAATGACATTGCAGCCCTTGCGGCATTGGGGGTAACTGGACTTCCTGATTTAAGTGCACCACAAGGACCACGACCAACAAGACGACCAAAACCACAATACAATAATAAGCCACTCAATCAACAGCAACAACAACTACCTCATCAAATATTGGATCCACATGACGCCAATCTCATCCAATCCCAACAATTCCTAAACCACCCACAGTATCAGTTGCAAAATCCCCAGTTTATTGCAGCTGCTGATAAGGACATTTTACCACTGAATCTTAATCCCAACAAACAAACCATTTCAGAAATTCAACAGCAACTAATTCAAGCACAGCAACCAGTGATAAACTACCAAGAAGCACCCCAATCCCCTTCCGGTCCTTCGGACCTCGCGTTCGTACCTCCAAAACCACAGCCTGTAAATACACACAATAGTGTTAATGCTCTACATCAAGCAAGCACCGCTGGACAATCTGGATCAACACAGACCTTCATAAAACCAAGCTTGTCTAGTGGGTTTGGTCAACAGCTCGCCCAAAATCAAAAGTTGCAACTGCAGGGTCAAAATCCAAATGGCTTCGTGGACGAAGACTTTGACGCTTCAATTATTGGGTCAGGACAACAGGTTGATTCAGGTAACAAACCTCATCGAAAACCCCTTACACCGTTACAACAGGAACAAGCTCTGCTGCAACAACAACAGTTGCAAATAATACGTATTCAAGAAGCTCAGAAACAAAATGAAATACCACAGCAACAGTTAGCAAGTCCAGGGCAGGTTCAACAGCAGCAACAGTTTAATCCCCAGTCACAACAACAATTCAATCCTACACCACAGCAACCGTTCAACCCTCAGCAACAACAACAACAATTCAATCCTCAACAGCAGCAACAGTTCAACCCTCAGCAACAGCAAACTCAACAATTCAATCCTCAGCAACAACAGCAAACACAACAACAACCTTTTAACCCTCAACAACAACAGCAATTACAGAACCCACAACAACTTCCTCCTCCTCAACAGCAGCCGCAACAACAACAACAAATACAAACCCCACAGCTCACGGCCCAACAACAGTTTCAATCGCTATTCCAACCTCAACAGCAAAGACAACGACCTCCTCAACAGCAACAACCTTCTGGTTCTACCGATGAAGAGGAATCAGAGGAAGATGACAGGGCACGGCAGCTGAATATCCTTGGAAATATATTTCCTTTACTCCTTGGCAGTTCAAACAATAATGGTAAGTTAACTGATTTAATGTGATTTCTATTACAGTTGAAATATTAATATTTTGAATTTTTATTTCGTGCAGCTCAACAGCAGCAGCAACAACAACCACAGCCTCAACCACCGCAAGCCCAACCCCCGACTGTACCCGTTTCACCTGGAAATACTGGAGGAAATGGAACTGCACCTGCGCAGGCTACCAACCCTAATATGAATTTTGATTTGAACATGTTTGCAAGTAATTTAAGGCGAGGTATAGGTGATGTTGTTCGTGTAATGCCCGATTTGTTCCGAGGTGCTCGTGAAGGACTACAACTTATTCAGGCCCTGTCATCCATCCTAAGAGCTTTCCCGGGATTAGCTGATGCACTCCCGATTTAATAAATTAGTTGCAAATCTGTAATTGTATTGTATTACTTTTTGTTTCGGTTTATTTCATTAAAATCACGCAAGTTACACGTACGAATTTGGTTTCATTTAATTCCTTCATCGGAAATTCTCAAGCTACACACATTTTATAATGTTGAATATCATTAAAATTAAAAGTTTCACCAGCTCACATTACCGCTCATTCCATCAGTTAAAATAAAATAGTATCATTGGAAGAATATTGTATTATTCAGTAGTAAAATTCAATGTTCAAATGTAAAAAAAAGTAATTTATTCGCCGAGGCAGACAGTGCGAACGATGACTTCAGTGACCTTGTAAGGGTCGCAGTTGGAGGATGGACGACGATCCTCCAAGTATCCTTTTTTCTCCTCAGCTACGGAACGTGGGATTCGAATGCTGCATCCACGATTAGCAACCCCTGAGAAAAAATGAATTAAAATAGTTGATTCTAGTACATTTTTCAAATCTCAGTTTCATTCATTCATCATGGTCGATTGAATATATGATGAGCCGAAAAAAATGCATATTTACCTGCAGAGAAATCGTTAATAGACGAGGTCTCATGGTGCCCAGTGAGTCGGCGCTCGTTATCCTTGCCTTCCTTAGGGTCATAGGCCTTGATGTGGCGAATATGATTCTTGGAGAATCTATCAATAGCTTTTTCAATGGCCAAGATTCCATTTTCGTCGCGCATAGCCTAGTAAAAAATGATAATGAGAAAAATTAGCATGGATCATTTACACCTGCAACAAAGTAATAAATATGCTAATGGGATTGTTTGTAAATGGGAGCATACCTGAGTAGAAAAATTGGTGTGGCATCCTGCTCCATTCCAATCTCCAGGGATGGGCTTGGGATCAAAAGAGATGACAACGTTGAATTCTTCAGCAACGCGATGCAAAATGTAGCGAGACATCCACAGCTCATCACCCATAGCGATCCCCTCACATGGGCCAACTTGGTACTCCCATTGGGCTGGCATCACCTCGGCGTTGGTCCCGCAAATCTTGATGCCAGAGTAGAGACAAGCCTTGTAGTGAGACTCAATAACGTCTCTTCCAAACACCTTGTTGGCTCCAACGCCACAGTAGTAAGGTCCTTGAGGACCGGGGAAGCCTGAAATAAATGTTTAACGTAGTTTTTAAACACCCAAGCATTAAAATATTTGTTGTAATAATAAAAATTAATGTCATTAAATCTGTTTACCGCTTTTTGGCCATCCAAAGGGATGAAGATCCCGATCCAAGATAGCATACTCTTGCTCAATGCCAAACCAAGGATGTTGATCCGCTGCTTTGTTCATCACTTCCACACATGAAGCCCTCCAGTTGGTGTCCGTTGGCTCCTTGTTGTACTTGAAAGTTTCGCACAAGACCAGCCGATTGTTTCCTTGCAAGAAGGGATCCTTGTAGATCGCACGAGGGTACAAGTAAACATCGGAATTTGAGCCTTCAGCTTGGTACGTGGAGCTGCCATCATAGTTCCAAATTGGCAAGTCTTTAAAAACAAAATGTTTCGATTGGTTTAAAATACTTCTATTAACGTTTTTTTAATGGGGAATCGATATCACAACACATAATAATTATGTACTCTACATACCGTCGACATTCTTGACAACCTCGTAGTGAGTCCTAGTTTTGGAGCGGAGATACTCTCCAGTTCCATCAATCCAGATGTAGGTCAACTGGCTCAAGTTTTCATCGATGTTCAAGTTCATGAACCGATCGTAGACAGTCTTGTTCAAAGAAATTCTTGGTAAGTCTGTCATCTTGATGGCTTTATTTTCCTTCAAAGAACAGTTAGTTTGCGCAGTTTTTTGATTCCACCTAAAATAAGAAAAAACACTTTAAAATACGAACTAATGCATTGCCACAGAATTTTGTACCCTGCACAACAACAACAATTCATTCCCGTCTTCTTTGCATTTAAATTATTTATATTGTAAGTAAGCTAATGTATGTAAATCCTCTGGCTGACGTTCAAGTTTTGTGACCCTACTTCTTCCTAACCAAAGCAAAGCTTAGAACGGTGCTGGAAAAGGAATGCTCAAAAAGATGTAAACTCGCTTTATCTGCTTGGGTATGCAAGTTTTTGTGTTGCTGATACCAACACAATATATGCATACCTCAGCTACACAGTTTTACCGAAGGCTACAAAAATCTAGAAAAAACCATGTACCATAACCTGCTAGTATATGATAGTTAAATCTCCTACCTGTCGGCTACGAATTACACAGAATTTTCAGTTTCTTACAATTTCAAACTACTAGAAGTACAACTGCTTATAAACTGCAAGCACTGGATTATATATTGATTTTTTTTATATTTAAATTTAGTTGAAGATTTTTTTAATGGATTCCATATGGTACACTAACTTTTGAAATAAATAGCATCAAAAGTAAATTTCACTGCAATATGTTGTAGTTACTTGTTCCCACGAGTAATAAACTTGGTTGCCCTTCAGATGCACCTTCAAAAAACTACTAGCTATCGGAAATGACATAAACTTTGGTAAGAATGTCGTATTTGCGTCAAGTCACGTAGGAGGAAAATGTTTGCTTTATTCCTGATTTTCTATAATGTATTCCTATAAAGACACTTACGTATAGCAGCTAGAGATGAATTCGTTTTAAAATGACAGCCTGGCAGACCAGAAATGATAAAAATTTCCACAAAAGGAAAGGCTAAACTGACTACAGTTATTGTACACAATACAAACCTCAAGATGTTAATGACAAGGTTATTTCAGAATAAAATCGAGTTTGGGAGTAAACCTCTAGCTGAGTTTAGACAATGTGAGCCCGGCAAGTTGCTTGAAGGAACTGAAGTTAAAGTTACTTGTGACAGCTCGTTAGAATACAAAAAAAAAGTTCTTCTCCAGAGACGGTTGTAAACGTGAGTCTATCTACCTTTAAGACAAATACTGACTAAATGCATGCAACGACGTCAAACGTGCCCAAACCACAGTCTAGTATACGGTAGACCGCTGGTATGATATACGACTGCATTTATTTAAGCTTACTCAAGACACGATCTTCCGTTTAGGTTCCTAATTCCTTGTGAAAGCTTCTTCACATACTAACGTAAATGCAATGCCTAATCCGCTTTACCGAGTACAGTCCTACATGAAGGAGGGTCATCTGCATTTCATAGAAAGTGGAAAATAGCATACAACAGAAAGTTTGTAGGTCGTCGTTCCAATGCAAATGTCTCTATTATACATTGTCATTCATAAACAATAGCAAGTCTTACTTTATACAAGGAAAAGTTCAATGTTCATTGTAAGTTTTATTCCAAGTATAGTTAAGTTACTAAACCGCAGTAAGGTTCTACGAAAACTATTTAGCAGCTCATAAATATCTATGTATTAGAATGACTAATGATGTCATTTAATGTACACTGACCATGTGAATCAATGTTCATGTATTAACTGATGTATAAACAAATTACTAAATGCACTTGAAAACTTGCGGACACTTAGAAATGACAACATATGAGAAAATGCAAGGCAGAGTCCAGCAAAAATGCTTGAACAGATGTAGTTGATCTAGACTTGGGTTTTTGCAGTAAAAATCCCTTACAAGAAACGAAATGTCACTTTGAGCAGGCTTAAAAGACGAAGTAGAAAAGAACATAGTGGCACACATTCCAGTTTTTCTATTTTGAGAAGCTATGCCTTCATTATGATAATGCCCTAAAGGTTTATAGCTCACTCAGACTATCATCCAAACCAATGAACGTTATTTGAGTAAAGGTAAAGTCAGTTATGTTAAACGACACTTGTTTCAGTATCGGTTGCCTGGAGGTTTTGAAGTACTTTCTGCTTTCCCATTTGTATTAAAATGGAAAGATTTCATTAGTACCTCGAGGCAGTTAAATGGTTGATTAGCATACGGATGGGAAACACGCTCAACTTATATGCGACAAAGTAACTTTTTATGCATTAGGGTTGCATTCAAGGTGCTTTTTGACCAAGCTTTGCATACAAGGTGTCCAATTCCGAAACATTGACATTCCACGTGATCAAGGAATATCATTATTATTATTATTATTACATCCAGTACGGCTGATGCATCATCAGTAAGTTAGGATATTCCAGGATCAGTCTGTGTCTACCGACGACTATATTAAAATTCCAAATGAAATTAGCTAACAGCCTCAAATTGAATTCAAATTCGAATGGCAAATTTCAAAGGTTGCATAACAAGCTAACTGTTAATATTTCCGCTGTAAAATCTTACCCAACTGACGTAAGTTTTCCCTACTTATCATGTTACATAGTTGGAGCACGTGTTATGACATCATTTTTCTTTTTACAAATTGTCTTACTATAAACTGACCACGCATAAAGTGATATCCATTGAATGGTAGTAATTATCAGCATTCAGTGGCGACGATGTACTGTATATATTATATTAAAACGAGTTACGTACCCTCAGATTGATGCTAATTTTAACAGTGATCTGGTAAATGACCGGAGTTGTACTTAAATCTATCTAATAAGTATTTTTATAAACCATTGTATTTTTCGACAGTAAAAGTATTTAACATAACAATTTTTACTTTAAAAATGTAGTTTAGAACATTCAAAGAGCTTAGCTTCAAATCAGTTTGTTTACAAATGTCTGAAGCGTCTTTCCAGTATATGAAGAAAAATTGTGGTAAATTGCTTCTTGACCACACAAAATGACAGATTTACGCAAGCAAATTACGTCGCAGGTGGTATGACGTCAACTTCAAATTCAAGTGCTAGTGTTCCACAAATTTCATACGATCCGTCGGGCTTTGACATGGAAATGGAACACAGATATATCAGATTATCAAAAATAATAAAAAGTCAATCAAAAAACTCTGTTGGTGTGCTCATAACTGGAGTTAGGATTTCACTTAATTCTCGGTTATTGTTCTGCGAAAATCTTATGTCAATATAGCTCAAGATCTAATGAAGATGTTTACTTTGCCAAATTCTGGATAGACGTATGTCTGTCATGTATGATCTGTCTGTATGACATAATCTGTTCCTTTTCAAACAGCTTACATTAGAGTACCACACACTGAAATATGCATGACAGTTATTCGGATTTTATTATCATGACAATAGTTCCCACGATCTCACAGGCCAGCTGAAGTTTTCGTGGAACTTAGACTATGACTTTATAATAAACACCTACATCTGCACTCATTTATGAAATGTACATTATTATGTCTTTAGCCATACTAGACTATGATATTCAAGATTGTTGTTTATCTTGTCCGTACATATGTCTCCCGTCTACTGATAAACGAACGAAACGACGTAGTCTAGTTGATTGTAATGGAAAATTTACAGAAGGCACCGGCGACATTTCCATGATCTCATAAGTACTATCACATTTTGTTGATAAAAAGTACCTTCATCCGTAACTCAAAACAACTACGACCTACATGGAATAATCCGCTGAAATAACTTGGATGGAAATTTGTTTTCTTATTTTGATAAGCCTAATGTTTATATAACTTGAAACAAAATACGTGTTTTCTGCAAAATATAATTTATTTCCACTAACATCCATTATGAAAAAGACGAATTATATTTCACTGCAAATGCTGCGGAGATTTTGAATGACGACTGCTGAACTTTGTCTTCTATTGGTATAAATTACATAAAAATCTCATGCCCAAGACATATTATGTATCTGTTTAAGGGCTTGTTTCAATCTGAAGTACATATCATGTAGCGCTAGCCTAACCATCTAGCCCAGGTTGTACATTTCTTGTAAATAAAATCTGAGGTTGTTGTGATGAAAAGATACGTTTCCCCATTACTACTTAATTATCAAATGTGTATTCATTTCAGTTACAGATAATCCCTAAAAAATTGAGTTTTGAGGCGTTGAAGCGAATATACCTTCATTGTACCGCACCGCATACCAATATCATATTATATAAGCATACGTAGTTCAATGTAAATTCTCATGTTTCCTTTTCATACAATAAGATTATCAGTCTGCTCAAATTACATCAGATGAGGATCATGTTTGCATTTGCATTTGCGCCCGTCCGGGTCGTATGTCAGACCAAGGGAAAAGGTCTGATAATTGTAATGATATGTATCGTATATCGTCATAGGGATCATTACAAGAGTGATTACATGATTACACAACACAGGCATCCGAGCAGACGATAAAAGAAAGGGATAACCCTTTTTTATAAACCCTCCAGGTGCCATATGAACACAACTCTCTACAATATATTACACTAGGCTTCCGACAAACTCAAATTTCCTGTGTACGTCCGTAACGTAACCGTAGTTGAGAGAAAAAATGGCTAGTTGTTGCTTCGAAGTTCATATTAGATAATATTATGAGGAAAATGTCTAGCGAAATGATTCCCTAAGCCCTGCTGTTTGAGAAATCTGTGTATCTGGAAAATGGCTTGGAGGTACAAGAGTAAATTACTCATCATCATCATCACGACAAGGCTGCAAGGAAACGCATCGCATACAATAAGTCTCTTCATCATACGCAGTGTCTGTTCATGCAGCATAATGCACTACCATTCTAGCATTGTAAAGCCATAATATTATGGTGCTTAAAACTGAGCAAGTCTCCTCTATCCGTGTTTAGATGTGGATGAATAATATTCCGAGAAGCATTAAAAAGGAATATTATGTATACTCAAAAATAACACAACCCATCATTAGGTTATGTGTAATTAAAAGTACGTTCCGTAGCATGAAAAGCAGCTGAAAAATCCATTTTTGTTTTACTACACTATTATTATTAAAGGACTGAAGCAAATGACCCACTACACTCCCCTTTTGGAAGGGTATGAAAAGGGAAATTTGTAAAAAAAAATTATATGCATAAGCTACCCTACTAATCATCGTTTGTAGAGTAGGTTTGAAATATGGTTGCATAACTCCAGTATTCAAAGAAATCATAGATGGGGAGGCCAAGTTGATGATGGTACCCCTCCACCCCATTGTTACACTTATGGGCTGAACATTTCATTTCGCTAGGCTGTGGGAATAATGAACGGATGTGTGTGATATTAAAGTACAATGTCTGGATTTCTTGAAAGGCTGAAAAAAAACTTCATATGCTCTGACTTACCCTACACATTGCATTGGTGATGCGAAGAAGGGAACTAAAACTTACCAAACACTGAAATGCACATGATGGTAATAATACTCATGATTCTGTTCTGTTATAATATTGTGTCCGCCAAAGGAAGTGGACCAACTTCAGGTATCATATCATCATGATGACAGACTTATGCAAGGTATTAGCACTCTGGCTTGGCTATAATATTTTTTAACGATACTAATGTAAGTACCTCGTACGCATTGCATCGTCCGTCCGACGAGTTTATCATCCATAGCACTAAAAGGGCAGTGCGTATAAACGTTGAATGCGGATAAAGGTATTTTTTATTTTCCGGATGATATTAGGGCAGCCCTTCACAGAATATTTGTGGGTAGATTATATGCTGGACTGGACTTGCATTCTCTCTTGAAAGGTAGAGACGGCCGACAGGTATGCACGTATGTAGGTATACATTCAAATGGATGGGCAAGATGTAGGGTAGGGTATGTGGTTCTCGATGAAGTGCGCAATAATCATGAATCGCACTCCCCTCTACTTTTAACCTAGGGTTTTTACCCATCATCCTGCGTCTCCCCTGCCATCATTGTTGAAGTTATCCAGTACCAGTTTTCAACAATGTTGCATCACATCACTATTTACGCTTATGTGAATCATGAGAAGAAGATACAGTATTGCTTTGAGCTTTCTTCATCGCTTCGTGTAGCAATCATACATAATAATATCTGAGCTCTTCGTTCAGACCAGCGTACCTTTCTCGCTGGTGTGTTTTACACCACCTTTTTATGCATACAGAATTTTTATACACATTGTTGAGTAAGCTGGAATAGACTCATGAAACAAGTTCCAGCATCAGCTTGTAAGGGTATGCAAGCACCTCGTCGTAAAAAACAATTGAGTCATATTGTTGAGAGCAATTGCAGAAGCAGTTACAATGCGGAGTGGTAGGGTCAGGCAAAACTTGACTTTTATTTTTATTTTGTGAATTTAAAAAACGTTTCTATTTGAAGCATGGACCAAAATTATTGCCATAAGGACTGCAATCGGTTATGAAATTTGGTTTTAAAAGTTTTATCAGTTTGTAAGTGGAAGTATTAATTTTTCCGTCTGCACTAGGTAGCAAAGAGTATCACACTCAAATGAGAGAGAGGTGCTGCATAAGATAAGAAGCAAACTAATCTTAGAGCTGCAGAGTCTCCTCATATTTCAAGAAACTATCCATACACACGAAGGTATCTGTGCAGGTGATCTGATTGTAGATCATTATACACATTTTATTGTCAGAAGAGGATACACGGATTATTCTTTTTGTGTTATAAAATCAACAACAGAGCAACCTGAGCCTTGTTTCTGATCGTCGCGTTGTAGCTAGAGGTGAGGTGGAGTGGCGATATCTTGCTTTGTGAGTCAGTGACTCATTGTCAGTCAGTTTAGTTAGTGAGCAACTATGTGTTGCTGATTATGCTTTTGCATTTGCACTCACAGGTAAGTGCAACAAGTGAGTCCACACTCATGTGGATGGTTGTGGTGTGGTGAATATACATAAATATGCAGTGTTAGAGAGCAAAAGACCTTTTGCTTCTTCCTTTTGTAGAGATTTTTTACCTCTTGTACAATAATAAAACGTGCATCTTGCTCTCCTGCTCAAGGGACAAAAAGCCAGTTTGCACATAACAAACTTGGCATTCCTGCTCCTGAAGCGTTTCAAACACCCAGAGTTGCTGTCATTCTCAGTTTTTACATATTAGCTCGCCTTTCATTTCTTCAACCTCCTCATTTGCATGTTGCGGACTCGGAATAATATTCAGATTTTTGAAGTTTCTTCCATTCAATTACCTTCTTCCTCTCTGCACAAACGGAGTTGGGATGATAACAAAGAGTCATCAGCAGCAGCAGTGTTATTTGTGGTAGCGTGTCTACAGTTTTCTGTGCGAGTCGGTAACATCATTTGCTTGGGATAATATTTTCTTTTCGTATGTATCAGGAAGAGGAAAATCGCCACATACACACGGATGCTCACTCTTACATGCAACTGGCCTGGCCGTTTGTTGTGAAAGATTTAACCTGTTGCTTTGGATTTGAACTGAAGTCTTTAGCAGAGGATTTAGCCTGAGACGATCCAACTTTTTGACTTTGTTCGGCTGCTTCTCCAAAACCTAACCTGACTTAAGTAAATGTGCTACATAAGGATGTTTGTGTAGCTAGTTATAGGATGTTCTCAATTGTGATGTAGATGTAATGCCATGTACTCTGTTTCGTGTATACTCTCTGTCTCACGCAATTTCCTACGGAGACCAAAAAACGCAAGCAAAGAGAGCAAGGTGAATGAAAAATAGGCATTTTTTCGGTATGAAGAATAGAGACCGTAGATAGTTGCTCAAAAAAGATGTTTTTTATTCCATACATGGTATGCTACTATGCTCTGGAGAAGACAGGTGGAAGTTATTACATCCTACTTACCCTTGGGTAATGAAATGAACGAGAACAAGAACTATGCATGTATTATGTTGAAAAGTAAATGAGTGCTCTGAAATTACAGGATTTTTTTCGTTTAATTTTTATCAAGGCGGAAAATATCTAGCTTTAAACAATACATATTTTTTGGACATTGCTTGGCATGATTTTTACAAAAGTGTAACCAAGCCGAATTTTTAACTTTATTAATTTCGTGAAAAAATTATTGGTTTTATGGTGTTTATGGTAAAACCGTATATTTCGACAGATATTTGACAGTTTCATTTGTTAATGTGAATTGAGCCTTTATAACTATTCGTATGTTGTGTATGTATTGCACCTACTTTGTTTTTGTTATTCTCACGAACTGTATTGACATCAGCAATGAGTCAAGACATTTGAAGCGGAATGTGTAAAAAATGGAATCACCAACTCATCTGAGCGAATCCAATTTACGACGATACAAAGGAATTAGGTATGTATTCTTTACAAACTTATTTGCATAGAGATATTAATTACTAGTATTACTCAATCGGGGACACATTTTGCAACAGCGCACAAAAAGTTAAATTCTACCTGGAAGAAATACGTATCTTATCTTTCAGAACAAATTCAATTCAATCTCGCAATCAATACACAGTAAAAATCATCATAATATTAATCAACAAACTTAAGAAAGTTAATCCAGTGAAATTTCCCCAAATGTTTAAATGAACCGTGCCTAATTTAAACTCAAAATTTACGATGGTACATGCTCGTGTCTACAAAAAATTTTTTACATGCTTGCAGATAGTTAGCTAATAATTTTGATGGTAACTTCTAACATACGGATAATGCACATTTATTACTGTAATAATGCAATCAAAATGCAGTAGTCAGTCATAATGCGATTGTGATTACTAAACTCACTAACTAACAGAGAAAGGCATAATATGTGCAACATTGCACTTACAATAAAGGCAGATGAGCTCATATTTAGAGAGAGAATTTAGAAGCATAATACAGCTCATTAAAGCTTCCTTGTTTTTCTTGAAACGTTTTTATTTATTCTTTTTCTTACTTTTTAATTCCATTACATTCACCTTATCATGAAATTCCTTTTTTGTGTATCTTTTACATTACACATGAGATTTCAAAAAAAAAATTCTAGTCCTGTAATGAAAATGGAAGCAGAGAAAATTTGAATTAGTCTGATTGTCTGCAATAATAATTGCATGCATGACCATGCGTACGGACTTAGGTACATACCCACATATTTCGATGTATTTGTTGAGAACGAAAAATACATTTATTTAAAAAATGAAGTGTACTCAAACTTAAATCCTCAGTTGTCACAAGTTAGGAGGTGGAAGTAACCATTATACATTACATTATAGTGCGTGTGGATTGAGGAATTCGTTTCATAGTATAAAAAATGAAACTGAAGCCTACAGTAATGAACGCGTAATGCATTAATGTATAATGGTGATTGTGACGATGATATGATAGAATGGATGGTGCATCATGTCCTTTGATAGTGTAATCATGTAATTCCATGTGAATTATGTTTTCCTTATTTATTAATTCGCCCCTTTTAAAACTTTTTCTTATCGTGACTGATGATGGCGATGGGAAGGGATGTATTTTAAAGTTTCTCTTCTCCTTTTTAAAAGTTGCGTAAGAAAGGCAATACAACTCCTTCAAAATGCAGGCAACAAACATTTAAAACCTATTTTGTAACATTGTTTGGGTTTCAGACTGACAAAATTAGATTAAAGACTGCTGAAAGTGAGAAAAAATGTTGTAGGTTTGTTTGAATTCAAAACACATTGGGATTGGAATGCAAGAGTTCCTTCCTTATAGATATTATGCTAAGTTTGCATAAATTTTTCGTAGCTCATAGGAAGATGCGTGTGCATTTATACATAGCAAGCTGGGGAAAAGTAAAGCGAGGTGATGTTTTGCTACGTAATAAAACCCAACTTTCCTCTTCCATTGATTACCCACATGTGACGTGCTTAGGATTTCTGTTTGGTCATTTTCATTCAAAAGGTAATGGCATTGCAGTGTATTTCTAGTTTTTTAACGAAAAACAGTAAAATTCCTGAAAAGAGTGTGGCTGTGAGCCCATTTTGCATCTCTGTATGTAGCATTCTTTCGGTTTCATTCTCTGCGAAGATTGGATACATACATACATGCATTTAAATACAGATGAATGAATCACAAAAGAAGTCGTGCCGAAACTCCTTTTATTTTTTAAATCATGAGAGCGTCAGTCAGTCAGTCAGCACAAAATCTTTGTATCTTCGACTGTCGGCAAGTTTCACTTGTGTACCTACACAAGACAAAGGTCTACGAAAAGTGAACGTTACTAATTCTCACGGCTTTTGTTTCAGTTTTCTTTAAAATATTTACGACTCAATATGTTTTCAAAAGCAAACCGACCAATACTGGATGAGAGTAATAAGCAAAATTGGCTGAAATGCCCCACCCACCCAATTGAAATTGAGAATGGTTTGTGTTCTCCTCTCTTGAAAAAGTTATTTAACTTGCAAATATTATCAATGATTTGATAGTTATATCAGCGTTGGGAGTGAATAATGATGTTACGAAACCAAGTTTTTGATATAGGGAAGGAAGTCATGGCAATAAAATGGTTGTAGTTGGATACAGGAAAAATAAATATGAGTTGGTTATCAAAGTTTGAACATCCATTACTTTTACTCTGTTTCAGATTAGTTTGCCAATAAATTAGATTAAAAATTTTCTCTTTTTTACAACCTGCACATAGCGTGATTTTTTTCAATCACCTTGTTGCAATAACCTTAACGGTTTGAGTCACATCAGGAGAGCAGTAAATTAATGATTACAGTGACTTTTTTTCTAACACTATTCGATGTCCATCATGCGACTTCCTTTGTGTTCCTTATTGCTATTTTCCTTTATACCTTCATAAACTAAACGATATTGAATTCCCGTTTCCTCCGGCTATGTATTTATCATGAGTGATTATCGCTTCTAGTTCCCATTAAACATACCATAACCGATTAGGGAGCACTGTACAAATTTGCGTAACCGATACTCTCTGTTGATTTCACGGTGCGGTAATGCATAAGTCTTAATGACTTGTAGCCTAATTGAACCATTTGAAATTATGACTTTACATGCCATTTTATGAGTGTAAACAAACATATTTATTGCATGTACTGCTATATCGTAAATCGAATGAAATGCCGGCTATTCGAGCTTATTATTGATTCTTTAATTATGCAAATTGTGAGTCTTCTTTCACACTTGCTACTGATAGCGCACTACTGAGATATTAGCACTAATGGTCAATTTCATTAACTTTGTACGTTACTTAGAGCAGTGTGCAACAACGTTTGTTTCAGTTGTACAATATTCATTTCCTATAAATATAGTTAGAAAGCAAAAATGCTGATGTAAAGGAAGGATGGAAATTTTTAAGTTTTAATGCGCATGTAAATGAGAATCAGAGGTTTCATTTGGTGTTTTTGATAAGAAAACAACTGCTCTAAATTAAGTTCCGTCCTAGCCACTGTGTCATGTCATGCTGTTCATCTTACAAATGTGTGCTTACTCTGTTTTCTTTGTGAGATATATTTTTTCGACAGACACAAAAAACTGCTCACAGTTCCCTTCTTTGTTCTAAAAGAACCAGGATAAGTTGGTCGGTTCGCGTGTAACAGATAAAAAACAAAAAATGTCGTCTTTGTTTCCTGTCAATATGACTCACTTCTCTAACCCCAGCATATTCACATTGAGGAAACAATGCCGTAGTTTGAGTGCTTCGTTTTGTAAAGGGTTCGTACTAAGAACAGCGTAAACAAGGCCGTACGAGAGAAAGACTGATTCATCAAGTCCGACTGAAGTTTTTGTGGGTTGTAAACTAAAACTCGGTTTAGTCATTTGGCATCACATGTTTTGGATGAAAAAAATACTTGACACTGATGATTGTGTGCTGAATCACATTCGGCATTAATCTTTTATAACATATTTGATGAAAATTTTAGGTACGAAAAAGGACAATACTCATCTTGTCACTGACCTGTTGCATCGTTTCACAAAACTCACCCAGCTCTTCCTACATAAATCATATTCATACTTTGCCAACATTTAAACCCGGTAAATTGTGCTTGCAACTGGGTGCATACTCTACAGCAAAAAATATTTTGTTATTGCAGCTGTCATGAAGATTTTTTAAAAGCAGCATTTTTACACAAACGAAACCTACACATACGTCTTTTGAGTAGTTTCCGATAAAGTTACAAGATAAAATTTTTTACCGTTTCTTGACTTATGTTGACAGTGACTTATGACTTTTCTAACGATTCATTACAGCACCAATGCGGTGTTGTGACAAAGTTCATAATTGCTTGTACTCTGAGTTGGTCTGCAGTCGCGGCCTGCACACACTCATCATCATGAAAAATAACAACAAACCTCACAGCTCGCAGGATGGGCAAACGAAGGCATGATAATTTTTCATAATAATGCTTACATAGCAGAGATGTGATGTTAATGATCACGTAATTAACTTGCAAATACATCGCGTCAATAAATTACCCACGCGCTCAACCTCACTTCACCTTTTCTCTAAAAAAATGTTTAATACCTTACCGGTTTTTAGAAAGGAGATGTTTTTTTTTCACAAAAGATATTTTCACGCAAATTCAATACTTGTACGCTGGTTTTGGTATTTACAAAAGATCTTGCCGATCTTTAGCGAGTCTTCGATTTAGCTACAAGTTTCTCAGGGAATTCCATGGCATAAAGTAATGGGCCATTGTATTTCGATTTTACGTAAAAATGGAGACATTACTCACCAGCACTGGCTAATACTTAGTGATGCGATGTCACATCAAGATTCTATCGTGCGATACAAGAAAGTATGAAGCATTTTTTGGATTTATATATACATGCTCTCAACTCAACTCATCGTCAGCATATATAGTATTATCTTGTTCTGCCATAAAAACAGGATATGAGTCTGTTATAATAGTTCTCTATTTTAAAATGACTGTGCATACTCAACTCTTCTGCACTTTATTTAGTATAAACTGAGTGAGTGAATCGCTGCATGTGAAGTTCATCATTATCTGTACAGTTTCAATATAAAAAATGTGTTGTCTTTTAAAAATGATGACAATGATGATGCACAACTCCTGTAAATCTTACTCATTGTTTGCATGGTCTTGCCCACTGTATTTGTCATTTTTTTCAGTCCTTTCTTCTCAGTTTCTACTTGGAGCTCAGACATTTCACGTAATCAGATACGTGAGTGAGTATATATTACAGAGTGCGCAGGAGTAGAGAAGAAATGCAGGTTTTTTTGTTGACAGGAAGCAAAAAAGGATGGATAGAAAGAATATGGAAATGACGGAGCAGGGAAGGGAGGGGTTACCTTTAAAAAGCTATGAAAAAACCTAAAGGAATCATTAAAGTTGCATTGTGCTGCAGTACAATGCAGGTTGCTGTTGATGTATTTTGTCTCTTCATTCTGAACACCAAGGCTTGTTTGGGGTTGAAAGTTCGCAGAATAAGCAAACCGAGTAAAAGCAATTGTGTGGGTTTAATCAGTCTCTTTTGAAATGGACTCGTTTCTTTTCTTACATGTAATGTACACTTTTAATATTTCTCTCTTTCTCTCTGAATGCATTCCAGCTTGAGTACAGCAAACATGCAGTTTTAATAGTTATTAGTATTTGCTTCAACTTTTTGTAATCAGTGGTGTGTTCTGGTATCGCATCACACATCGCACGCCACTCAACCTAGGCTGGGAATCAGGAAAGAGTATAGTGGAAAAGGGAAACAGTTTGCCGCTGTTTTCTGCCACATTACGCTATGTTTTTTCAGTTGAAATATTGTTAAGAGTATAAATGTTAATGATGTGATGTCCGTTTGATCTCACGGGAAAATGTGCACTTGTAACTCGAGGTGGTAATGTTGGAGGAAAAAGGTATTTTTTTTCTCTCTCGTTCTGTACAATTCACAATTTCTGTCATTCAATTTTTTCCTTCATTAAACCAACCGACCGTGCGTAGCGGGCAATATTATTCACCAATATACATTACATATTTGCATGGATGGATGAGCTCCGTATAATTTTCTGCTGGTTTGATGTTGCATGTAGCAGAAAATTGGTTTGTTCACAAGTGGAAGGAATGCCGAGTAATTTCCCTTTAGGGTTAGAATATGAATGTAGGTACAAAACGTAAATGAATGTAAACAGTCGGGGATTATCATTAAATTACAAAGTTGTTCCGTTAATTATTGCTTTGCTGAGAATGTAGATGCTTTTATAAGCCATGTGTGTGAGTTGAGTGTAGGAAATGAGCACTTCACCGCGAAATGTTGTTGTATACATTTAGATATGTATGTTATAAGATCAAAACATTATCGCATTACATCATTAGCAAAAACTAGTTTAGGTTAGTTAGAGAGTTTCATTCTTGAAAGTAAAAACTTTTTTACTTTTAACATTGAACACACAGAACACCCGGATGCTTTTGATTCTACTCTAGAAATGAATGGATTGGATTTTTCAATCTTAATCAATATTTGGCAACGCAGCGCAGACAGCTAATCTTTAGTTTTGTAGTACTTCTTTTAACAAGCCGCTTTTATGTGCTACTGTGCCAAAAATGAGATCAGAGACAATATGCTTTTTACGACAGTGCATTTCTTTTTGCATTCTTTTCATTTAAATTAGAGGTCTATTCAACCTTTTCCCATATGACAAGGGCCAGTGAACCAGATCAACTTGATGACAATCAGTTACTTATGGTTAAGCAGCTTGGAAATTGTAAAACTTTTAAATAGGTACGTGATCCTGTGATGATGTTCCTTTTTTAAGGATGCATTTTTTGTACTTTAAATGAAACCCATCTTGTAAAATGTAAAAAGGATTGACAAATTCAATAATTCTCAGGTATACAATACAATGTCTACCACTCTACCTAAAACATACCGCGACAAGTCTTTCATTTCACGAGCATGTTCGTTTCACATCGTCAATCTGCATAATGTAGAATAATATTTCGAATCATTTTTTGAATTGAGGCAATGCAATGTATCCAATTGTCCGATGATGAAGTCGAGCCATTGCGTTGAAAAAAAAATCACTATGTTTGAATTTTCGAATTCCATTATTTACTCAGTGTGAACTGTTATGAGAAGTGAATAACAATTGAAGAGGAGAGAAACATTATCATTTCCCAATTGCAAATGTATCCTACTCTCGTTTTTTATTATTATGATTACCATTTTAACTCTGAACTGTATTGTTATGCATGCTCAGCTAAAGGACATGTTGGTTTGGTTTCTACTGTACTGTGGCTAAACTTTTTCAAGACTTTTTTTTATGACAATACGCAATTACTAGGAGCATCATTGCGAAAAGGAAGTTAGTATAATGTTTACATCAACAGCAGCAGCATCAACATTGATGTTTTTGGACGAAACTTTTTTTTATAACCTCCCTTCCTCCTGCTATGATTTCGGACAAATTCTTTGAACAATATGACGACACAACAGCCAAGCCTGTGGAGGTGGTGGCTTTTATTTTCGTTCGTTTCTTGCCGGCTAAGATTTTTCCTTGGCTGTTATTATTTCAACCAGCCTTATGTAACAGTAACAACTTTGTGGATGATAAGTATATACACACACTCATACAAAGTTACCATAAGGCGCCCAATTTTAATGCTGTTTGCGCTCACTTTTCTTTTTAAGTGGTAGTAATTTTTCTTTGCCTCATAAAACGTCAACCTCTCTTTGAAATCTGAAGATTGCGTCTTGCAAGAAAATGAGATTTGATCATCATCATCATAAGCAATGAGTACACTGTGTTACTTGCTATATACAGATTGATGAACGAGAGTTAAGCCATTGTAGAGGAAAGCCAAAAGGAACCCAGCAAGGAAGAGTGAATCGATGAATACAGATATGGATGTAGGCTACAAACTTGTGAGTAGTACTAACAAAAAACGATGTGTCGACGGTGTATTTTACTATTTTGTCGTTCCTCCTTTTTTGCTGGGAGCGTTGGTAAACGCTTTACCATCTAAACTTATATAATCGTCGTGTAGCATCATCATTCCATTCAGTGCTTGTATAATGTGAGCTCTTGGTGAGCCGTAAGGATTTTGCAAAGTGTCAAAAATTACGATTTGCCACAGGAGAACTGAAAATTGATTTATCACATTCTTTCATTCACTCACTATTGGCTTGCTTCATTTTGGCTGAATGAGGACAATTGTTGAAATGAAAATGAAACAGAAAACTAGATCATTTAAGTCACAACTATGTACATACGAGGAGACGAGATTTAGACGAAAGAGGAAGTGTGTGAGGAGGACTCCCGTCACATCTCAAGCTTAAACGATGTCCGACGTATGGTGGATTAAATTGTCACTTTAATTTTTCATTTTCAATAACGTGATAAAGGACAGGTATGAAAATGTCCATTAGGCAGGAGAGCTCACTTCTTTGAAAAAGAAAAGTGCGAAAATTGTCTATTGGGGACATCACAAGCAGTGGAACCTGGAATAATTAGACGTTTATTTTATACGTTAAGTAATCTGTAATTAGGCTGTTATTCATAATGATTCAGATGTAATTAGTCGTCACGTATTAAGTAAGATGTTGGCAAAGATACGCAACATTTTACCTGGTTTTTAGTAGTGCAAGCATTTAAAATGCATGTCAATGAATTTATGTCACATCCATACAATGCGATAAATACCGAGGAATGAATGGTGTGCGTAGACAGTCCACCTATATTAATAAATATGGAGCACTTTGCCTTTGGCACAATTGCACAAAAATATTCATCATCTCCTCGCACATGATTACGCATTAGCATGAACTTTTTTTTGCAAAGAAATTGTATCATGCATAAATCTACCTTAGTATGCACACAGATATTCAAAAAGCTAAGTATATTCTTACTCTGCTGAATATTGGTACACTTCCACTTACTTAGTTACTTAGCACTAAAATCCATTATTACTATGATTATCATCAGAGTAATTACGATTATCAAAACCACACGACGAAGATACAATGATAAAAAATAGAAGAGAAATTCCTGCGTGTTGTTTCATTTCATCGGACTTTCTATCAATGTTTCTAATCATGGTCGGTGGTGGCTGTGCTTATGACGAATGCGGATTTAAGTAGTGAGCAGAGCAACAGTGTGAGTGAGTAGTGCGAGCATGCATGTCATGATCAAACATGCTTTTGTTAAGTTTTTAGCATGTCATGACACGCATGCATCTCCTCATCCCATCCCATCATCCAAAATGTGCTCACGTGAATTTTTGAGTTTAATGCAGTATCAGATAATGACAGTGATAATAGTATGTATGGTGCTGGTGGTCGCCAAACGTCGTGAGGAAAGAGTACCAATAAAAAATGAATTACATGCCGATGAAATGTTCTCATGGGATGAAAGACAAGGTGCTCTATTTCTGTCCAATTTGCCGTTATTTGTTAGGCCACATAGCAGGACAAGATCGAGAACATCTTAATGTATGTAGTTCAAAAAAATGGGGCTTTTCGTAAACGGAAAACATGACTAAGGTTTTCATAATAACTCTTCTTTTTCC
>JAQGAP010001025.1:0-23704 GCA_034697805.1 Orchesella bifasciata | reverse complement strand
CTTAAGTTAAAGTCACGATAATATAATTTTAGATGGATTCTATCGCTGATATCACCTCCGAGGTACTTCAAAACACATCAAGCTCCTGCTCTATAGAAGATATACTCATCACACAAGCTAGACAACATGAAAAAAAAATTCTTACTGATTGCGGAAAATTACTACTATGACTCTACTGCAGGCAAACCGTTATTGCAAACTGAAACAGAAATCTGTTATTGATAGGTATATTTGCATGTGTAATAACTCTAGCTGGAGAACATTCAGCGACTACAAGTATAAAGTTGGGTGTCTCTGGAAAGTCGAAATGTCGAATGAAAATTGTAAACAGTCCAGCTATACGTGTCGTAACTATCGAAAAGATTATATTTATTTTTTAAATAATGTTATATAGCATCAAATTACGAAAAAAGCTATTTAAAAAATAACATATAGTATCGCAAAGAGAGTATTCAAAAAATCCCTGTGAATTGTATGAAACATAAATGCTGCAAATATTCAATAATTTTTTTGTCTTTGTAAAAAGGTTGTGATTTCTGACATTTTTCCGCAACTTTAACATACGCGACTTTCTAATTTACAAGATTCATCTTTCTGATCTTTTTTCGCATTTTTCTCATACGCAGCTGTCATATGAAATATAGCGTGGATTTCTTATTTAAATCTTCACGTTTATATTTGTCCCTATTTCAATGAGGAAAGTAATATTAAGGGCGACCGTTGGTGTATTTAACAGCAAACTGTACACATCAACTATCATTCTTTCATTTTCGACTCCTTTCTAATTTTATTCTATTCCCGACTGGTTTAAATCAACTCTATTGCGACTGCTTATAGTATATATCCATTTGACTCGTCTAATTTGCCCAGCCTCATCAAAAGAGTGGAACCACGAGGGTTCTGCAACGATGAATTTACTTAAAACAGAAACTTATTTGCATCGCTACAAGTTAGCGAACTAAAACTTTGTGTAGTTTCAACTTCAATTTAATTCCTGAAAGCGTCATTCTCCGAACCAAAATTTGAATTCATAAATATCACGTGCACAAATGGTGATGCACCTTGACATTTGCTGTACCTTTGATTGCTAAGTATTACTAGCCGTTGCAATTTTCATTCTCATAATAGTTTGCCACATCAATGTGACAAGAGGTAGTGGATGGATACTTAGCACGTCACTAGTGACTGCAGAGCGGAAATAATTTGTAACATTTGCATTAAGTGAATGAATTGCCTGCAGAAAGATATGGTTGTAGTTGCTGGCTTTACACCTCAGAGATAAGATGAAAAGCAATGCAATAACTGTGTATGCATTTTCACTGAATTCGGGATTCTACTTTAGGCTGCTTCGAAATGAGCCCTAATGCAATTCTCCTAATGTTCGGCACAACAGAGGAATTTTCCTTGATCATTCCCCAGATACATTTCCTGGTGTACTGTTGCATTTTACTTTCATCTTAGAAATTAAACCTTGCAGCAAATGAATATTATGAACGTACCTTTATGTGGTTCGTTACAAAGGTCAGCGGGAATGAGGCCATTTCCTTATAATTACTCGAAACAAGGAAGTAGTGGGCGTAATTATAATTATTATGTACTATAATTGCCAAGTAGGGTGTTAAACTACGAAGTTTCCATTTCCCTTAGCTCACTTTCTGCCTTCTGCTTGCCTGCATAACTATAATTAAACGAATCTTCTACGTCTCACACGCCTTCTTAAATTGAATTGGAAATATTCGGATCATTCACAAACAAATTGAACAGCAACAACAAAATCATTAGATTCCAAATTACAACTCTTACCATATAATGCTTTCCCCTTTTTTATTGGACGTTCTGTGAGAGTTTCAAGGAGTAAACAAGACACAATATCGTGTTTTGTAACGCATTGGAAATTTGAAGTGTTTGGAAACATTATCTTGTTTATTGTATTTGAACTGCTCATTTTTCATCCAATAATATCGAGTAATAGATCGCGTATTACAGACAGCATTATAATTATAAGTTTGATCTGACTTTATTTCAAATTGCATGTTACATAGAGTGTAATGCGTCTTAAAACTCGAGTTAATGAAATCAAGCAGCATGATATATTGTTTGAGTGAGTGAGTTGTTTACTGAACTCACGTAAAGTTTGTAGAATTCTTGTTGGATAAATTAGTTTTGTAATCAGACGAGTATTGATTGCAGAGGTTGTTTACCAGACATAATGTTCATTTCTCCTCGTAGCAAAAAACTTGTAGCATAAATTCCCTTTACTGCACACTACCTAAGAAAACTACTAGGAAATCTATTCTAAGAACTAAAATTGTTTACCTTTAGAAAAGGAATCAAGACTGGAATCTCTTTGATGTTGAGGTAAATCGAGCATACCCAAGGCCAGAGCTCCTTGTTGAACCTCATCATCCGTTGATCCTGTTGAAAATTTGGATAAGATAAACATGATTTTTAGAAGCCATTCCGTAGACAATCGCTACAGAAAAAAAATCCTCTCAACTGAGCTTTATAAAGTAAACCATGTCATGGCCTTGTTAAAGGTAAGCTATTTGAGAAACACAAACTCTTGTCAAAAAATTAAAGGCATTTCCTTTGTCAATTCCTCTGTGATAATCCACAACTTGATTTGGGAATTCGCTAAAATTTGATTTAAAAATGGGCGATAAAATGTAGTCTTTAGTACAATATATGGCATACACTACGAAAGGTACACATAAAAAAAAACATTTAGATTTCCCTTGACAAAAAATAGCTAATGTTTTTTAGTAAATACAAAGAAAGCGAACGCCTACTGGAAAAAATCTGTTAAGGTTCCGAGTATCAAATATGACCTTGATATTTGACTTGGCTCTATTCTATTGAATTGGATTATGGCCGAAACTAGAACTCGCTTTTCAGCTTCGTCTCGAGAGAAGAGAAAGTCAATTACGGGGAAACCTTGAACCGGCCCTTGAGAGAATTGCGAGAAAAATCTCTAATATATATACTTATGACTTTTTCTTACCTAAAACAATAAGATATAATGTAATTGTCATCTTTGGCTCCGTATTCACTTGACACTCAAATAAACCTACAACAGTTTGATAATTTTTTTATTTGCATTAGCATAAATTGGATCATAGGGTAAAGAGTTACAATTAAATGAAAATTAACACATAAATAGGTAGTTTTTTTTAACACAAAGAAAAAGTAAATTTTTTTTAGAGACCTTGGTCTTTCTTCTGTACAGAGCTCAGCTTGAGTGTCCATGAGTTGAGGAGTTTCCCTTCACGAAGGAGAGAGACCCTGGGATCACTAGTGTAAATATGATTTCCTGACGTTAGGATGTGAAGATCCTTTTTTCGAATCCAAGAGACCTGAGAAATCAGAGAGACAGAGCTTAATAAGAACTGGTTATTAAAAATATACGGTTTTGCAAAATACAATTATTGTTGTCTTCAACAAGGATGCTTTCATTTAACACTGGACTTGGCACGTTTCCGTAATTCGTTTATATAAGAATGGGAATAGCCCAAACTCAGAGAGACGGCTAGATTAATGTACGTGCTCAATAATTACTAACTTTGGCTTTCAAATTTACTACATTTTAACAAGGTCCATATTGTAGTGAGTGTGTGAGCTGGAGACTGAAATTAGTATGGTCAGCTTGTAGAGTTCTAAATTTAGATTAAGATACGAGATTTTATACACATAAACACATAATGCACACAGAGTCATGTCCACCTTGAACCTCACTGATACATGTAGAACGTAATATGCCTCAGGTCTCAACAGTGAAGTTAGAACATTTACTACCGACCGACCGTCGCCACCTCCATCCATCCATCCTCAGGTTTTCCGGTAAAGAGCGAAAATTTATATATCCATCCATCCCAGCGATAATTTCAGGTCATTTCCAAAAGTTTTACCTAACCCCTCGAGACACTTTTTCTTTAGTCTTGTGAAGTCATCATCAGAATAACGAGAAAGTTCGGTTTCATACACTCCAGAGACCAAAAAAGGCACAAAGGAGTTGTTTTCTTGGTTCTCTCCAGGCATGTTTTGATTCATAGCTACACGCATCTTCCTTTCGAAAGTGATGGGCTGGTTACAAATCAGGAAGGTGTATTCACTAAAATAAGAGGTGGAAGCGTATTTTTGTATGGAATGAAGCGTAAAAATGCGTTGAAGCTTTCTCCAACTTTTCTCACAGTAATCTATGAGATTCAGGTATAGAACATAAAGGTAGTAAGGACTGCTAGACAAAAACTCTTTTCTCTTACAACATCACCGGAAACCATATAATCGCCGTACATTTGATTTATTTAGAAAGAAAAAGCACGCGTTTAAGAGACTTAATCGAATCAATGGACAGATGAAGAAAGTACACACTACTAAAATAGAGGAAACGAGTGAAAAGATGGACGCATCGCATACGTCGCTAGAGGCATACGTACCTGCAATATATTTTAGTGCTTCCAATGCAACAGCATGAACATTATGTTTCAGGTTGAAAAAAGGAAACCATATAACTGTAAGACTTCTTCATGTACATCCCAAACTCGATCATTGTTGAATCTGAATGTTAAGGCCATACCTTAATTTCGTTTCAAACTTTCTTTCTTATAAAAAAAACAGAGAAAGGTTTCTTTGCAAACGTTTGGTCTTACAATAAACAGGAACAGTAATTAAATATTATGATATTGTTTTGACTGTGTTATTATTATGAAGCCCAACAATTTTTGCTATAAACCCAATTGTGCAGTAGTTTAGTTTTCTTCTGTTTTTTCTCAGTAAACCATCCACAGAAAAGGTTTTTCTTTTCACCTCGTCTGGTTGATTAATCCTACATCCTATACGACAGAACAAGACACTTGCCCTCTGGCCAGCCATTTTCCAGTTCTTCAAACAAAGGTTAGCGTGTGGAAGCCAATAACTCCCTGGTTAATTTATCCTTTCTACACTGAAATATATAGGTAGACAGCAGTAATGATATACCACGCCTATATTTCAGCCTGAATGTTTTCTCTTAAGGCAAAATAAAATAAAACGCTATAAACCGTATGAAGATTGCTTTTCTAGCTTGGTACTTTCTCGCTTTAACTTTCAATAGGATGTGATGATAGTCTTGCTTTGACCTTAACGAAATAATATCCAGTAAAACAGAAATAATTAAATTTTCCTTAAAAATCAAGTCACTCTGTGGTGATGTCGTATAATTCTAACCGAGTTTTCGTAGAAATGTTTGCTCTTTAAATTCCAAACTAACAAGCATTCTTTCATATTACGGTCGAATGTTATGGCGCTTAGAATTCTTGCACATTTCAACAGATTTAATATTTTTGATATGATGTGAGTCATATAGTCATGCGTCGTGTTGAGCTATAAAATTTCAAAAATTTGATTTGACATGATAAGCAAGAAGCAAAAGTTATACTGCAGTGAAAAGATATAAACAGGTAATTCGCGTTGAAATATTAAAACCAGTGAACTATCTCCCGTTTTACAGTGGCTTCAAGCGAAACGGGCCGTAAAGTAGTGAGCAATAAAAATACGATAAAAAGATATGCGTAGTAATAAACAATGCCCAACTAAGTGTTTACGAGTTTTTCCAGTTACACAAACAAAACATGGAGATGGGGATGAGTATATTTTTAATCTGTATGCATATGCTGACCGGAAAATAGGAAAAGGCTTTTAACTCAAAAATACATAAAAAGGAAAAAGCGGATCCTTCAATCTGCCTCTTTCTGAAAAAAAGATTGCCGCATTGACACAATAATTATACGTAACTTTTGAAAAGCTAAGATTTACAGCTCAAACTGTTTTAGTGGGGTTAGAGAAAAGTCTAATCTTATGAAGCAATCATTCAAGCAGTTTTGAACTTGGTAATTTTTAAAATCGATTGGTTTTTTATTGCTTTTGCTTGTTTCGTAAAATTTAAACTAGATTTCCTGTGAAAAATGTACAGCTATTCGCAGCCTTTCTAGTCATCGTTTTCTCCACAATAAAATGCTATACAATATTTACTTTCAACTTCCAAGTAAAAAATTTCCCTGCATAGTTTGCAGCCTGACATTGCAGCAAACAATGATGCATCGCATTCATATATTTGGATGTTGAGGGGGCAGTGGTGGCTTGTGTGATGTTATTACGATGATGACGATAATATAATGTTAGAACTTGTAGCATATGCCTATGCCTGCTGTTGTTAACGGCCAAATAAAGTAGAGCAGTGCTGGCGGATCTATGTAAAAATCCATATACATTAGACGAGCATATAATGTAGAAACTTGGATGATAGCTCAACATCCCAAGCTTGTTACTGTGATTGTGTGACTTTAGCTCTGGATTCCAGAGTCCCTGAATGTGAAGGCATAAAAAATATGGAATGAAAATCCGTCAGAGTCAAGTCAATTTCTCTCTTTCATAACTCTCTCAAAACTTTTCACCAAGCCCATATTTTAGTGCAGAAAAAGAATAAATTGGGACAGAATCCAAGAGCGAAGAGGGGAAAGGATACCGCTTATATTTTACTTTTTTTAGCAGATCTACATACTATATTACTTGTAACGACCGATCCCTACTTAATACAACTACATACACCCGCTTCATACACATCGAATGGGGTACTTAAACTTTTCTGACGTTATAAATGAAATAGATACATTATATATTGGTAGATCACCTATAAAGACATGGCAATAAGCAATGCACTTTCCATAAATGAACAAAACTAGGATGGATGTAGTCAAAAAATCGTCAGTTGCTCTATATCTACTACGTAGTATGAACAACCAACAAACTTGGGAACTAATACGTACTTATTTTCTCTCGAAAACTATAGATGAAATATGTGCTACACAAAAACAGAACATGGGGAAATCATAGGTAATATGACTTCCTCTTCTTGTGCATAGTTTTGATGATCTAACATACATCATCTTCATGTGATAATATATTGGCATCAACCGAATCATATCCCAGGGAAATAAAAACCGGGAGTAATTTTTTACATTATTTTCTTGCCCACAAGCCCAAGGTTGAACTTTTGTGGTGTGTATCAAACAAGAAGTATAGTTGATGGTTATATCAAACCAGAGAGGACCTTGAATCACCAGAAATATATACTAGTGGGTATATTTGCGCAAGGTTGACTCAATACACAAAAGGGGTAAAGTGGGAAAAGGGAAAAAAATAAGAATGATAGGATGGATGGATCATAGATGACACGAAGCCGTGGCAGAGAATATCCGACAAGGGCTTTGAGGCTACTTCCAAAACTCAAAAAAATACCACCACCACACCGCGACCACGTTCACTTGAACCTAACGAGAGTTTTGCGATAGCGCCAGGCCTTCTAGGAACTACATAATATAGGGTGTAATGCTCGTGAGCTGTAAATGCGCATCTTAGTGTTGTAGACAAATTCTGTCGATTTGTGCGGAGGAAAAATGTGACTTTTCTTCCTCTTGAGAAAGGAAAATGAAAGAGGAGAAAGTAGTAGTATTATCTGCTCACTTTGATAAATTTATGGTCTCAATATTATTGAGCTGTTGGTCTTCCCATCGTCTAGTATGTACAGTGGAGCTCATTGTCATATATTCTAAAGACAGCGCTATTTTTAGCTATACGATTTGCCAACTTTAAAACATCAGCACATGGTAGGCTCCTACAGCCTAAGTTCTTTGCCCCATTGACTACAGTATAAGTTCAAGAACCCAACTGAATTCGTAGGTAGGTACTAACTCCCTTACATTATTTTCATCTCTTGCTTTCGTATAGGCATGATAAGTTAAGACTCTTTCTTATATAGGACACCCAAACCAGCATGTATCAGCTCATATACATGCTTTCAATCCTTGGATTTTGTCTCGATGTGGATCGTTTATTCCACTCTGCCGCTGTTACTTATAACCTCATCCTTTTGCTACCGATGCCAATGGAGTTGATCAAGAAAGAGAAAAGGGAAAAGGAAGACGAACGGAAGAATGAAAGCACACGAGGAAAAAAGTGGATTTTTACCTATCTCTCTTGCATTCTCACAAGCTGTAGATTTCCTTCTCTATTTTACTTTGCACAAAAAGAACAAGTTTCTCCTTAGCCTGAGGAACACCACGTAAAGAACAAGTTATACACATTTTACAAGAATTTCTTGTTCTTATTGTCGGCTTACTCTATATTACTCTTATAAGGGGATGTGAATTGCTATTCCACATTACATATAAACAGAGACTCCTCTTCTCCCTAACTCTCCTTGCATCATCCCGTTTTTGTGATCCTGCTGGTGTGCTGTAATAAAGGAGCGCATATATAATGTTCTTACTCCTTTCTTCCGTATGTGTTTGTCAAGTGTGTATGGGTGTGTAAACTATGTACACGGTCGGCTGACTGAGTGAGTGACTGGGTGAATGAATGAAATACGGAAATGTCTGGTGTTACTTTTTTTTACAGACAGTATTATGGTCACGTCAGCATGTGAAATGTTGAGCGTTTTGTTGCATATACATTTATCTTTGTTGTGAGTAAGGGAAGGCTGTGGTGTCGCTGATATGTTTGGCAGGACCACGATGTTTTGGTGCAAAGGGACTTGACTTATACCACCGAGGAGAGTGAGGATATGCTCATGAGGCAAATCTTGAATGGAAACGTTTCATGAATCTTTATGCGGCTTCCTCTCTCTCTCTTCCTTTCTCTGACCAAAATGATCTGTCTAGAAAGTAAATGGGCAGTTTTCAGGGATATTTGATCGCCGGTCAGTCAGCTACTATTAGATGAGTTCTGACCACATTTGATTTTTGTAGTTGTAGGGTGTGCCCCTTTCCATTTACATGTCACTTGGAAGCATTAAATCGGAAATGACAGGGGCATTTGCTAGAGCTTTGGCAGAGCTTAAGAAAATGGTTTTGGAATAAATATGAACATTTTTCATACTTTTAATAGCTAAAAGTTCTGTGACCTTATTTACCATACCATGATACGAAATTTCGTGAAAGAGTGAGGAAATTACAAACAAAATCATTCTGCTTTAAAAAACAATATCAAAATTGAATCACAAAAACAAATTGTTTGCCGAGTAAATTTTACCAGCAGAAAGTATGGGAGAAAGTATCCCCCTATTTCTTCTAATTTCAGGTATTACTCACCGGGATTTAGAAATTTCTTGTGTCATTACGTAATGTTCCATAATTTGCGCTAGACTACCCTAATTCCTGAACGTGAGACTCAGGTCACGTCGACCAGCCAGACATTCTGTGTGGAAGGAACCAATCCATTTTTGTTGCCGAAAATCCGAGTTACGACACACACATAAAACTCGACCAATATAAGCCAACGTCTTTGTCACCAATATAAGTCTTTGTAAAAACTGTTTTCCCTTGCTTTTATTTGACTTGTTATATAATTCAGAAGACTTTACCTTGTCCGCACATGATGATGATCACATGAAAGTTACATTGGGAGTGGAGTATAGTGTATAGTGCAAGTTACACTTTCGAGGTCCCCAGTGATTTTCGAAACCAACTATGATACAGTGGCAGAAAATGTACTGGGACATGTATTTCTGACATCTTTATACTTACTTTGAGCTTCATGCAGTTTTACGTGAGTATTTATCCTTGATGGCGGCTCCATATAGCCGGTATAAAAATGTGCTTTCATAAATTAGTTCAACTCAAGGAACAAAAGTCAATAGCAGGGAAAAGCAATAAGTAAAATCACAGTGGGACCTACTGAACGAATTGAGAGAAACAAGGAAACTATTGCGCTAATGGACCACGGCAAAGTTTACGATACTCTCACTCCTTCCTTCGTACATACATGGTTGTCGTTCCCGTGACTCACGTCAGTGAGCAGATTCATTGCTAATTCGAACATGAAAATGGTATCGTGAAGGACGTAAAGTGTATGCTTGAATATCACACACGGTATGATATAATGGATATAGTCTTCTTACTTTTCTGTATCATATCATATAATATGGGTAGTTTAACTGGCGTTGTCAGCACTCATCCAGTTTTTACAGAGAAAGCAATATCCTGAAGCTTACGTATTTCACCAATTTGATTGTCATTCTGTCAACTTCATGTGCACATGTACACTACAAATATATTTTTCATGTGTCCATTTGGGGCTTTTATAACTAAAGCTACAGCGACAATGCCGTTTTGGGTAGTAGCTGCGCCCCATTTCTTGGAAACTCACTGTTTAAACAATTTCTGTTTGTTTGTTGCTCCTTTAATTTAATAATGTAGTTTAGAATTTCTCAAAAATTTTCCCAAGATTGCGCTCGTCCAATTTAAACTTGTTTGATCTGGGAAAATATCTAGCTAATTAGGTTTACGCGGAAACTGTTTGCTACATTAACTTGGCTGGTAGTTTGACATTTCGTTAAGTGAGCTACAATTGGATAGGTGCGAGAATGGTGGTGTTTACATCAAAAAGATATCTCATTTATGTCCACCGCTTTCTACGAAGCAAGCACATTATATTATGTAAGTATTTTCAAGTTGTCTCTAATATGTGTTTAATGTAATTAAACGTTTAAGTTTGCAATGATGAATGAGTGCTAAATGCTTTCCTTCCTAGTTTTCTGTAGCATAAGGTAGATGAGAAGGCTGTAAACTCCGCAGATATTTTGGAGGCTTGTTATAACATTTACTTTTTTATCTCGACAAATCGGAATGTAGACACTTTTTGTCATAATTACTGTTTTACGCAGTCTAGATATCAAACGCTGCGAAACCAGAGTCAAATTTGTTTTTATGTATTAATGTAAAACGAAAAAAAACATCATGAGGCAGAAGCTCGTTACGTGATTTCCGAGTGGAGCAATTGTTACTGCCTGACTGGAAGTCTTTTAGTTTCAGCTACTAGCTCAGATATTACATTATGTAGCGTGAAGCAAATAAAATGAGTCTTGGTAAACGTTATAGCAAGTGTGGGACTTGTAGTATAGGATCTGCTTAGGTATCGAAGTAGATTTTCATGTAGAGGCAATCAACCAGGCCTTCTTTTTTTATATCACCACACCACAAGTAATATGGAACATGGAACCCTTTCTGCATCTGTGTTTGTATGTTGAGTTGAGGTTTGAGAAAAATGGACATAATTAGATCTTGCTGTAATGGTTTGTGGTCGTGCTTCTCCTTTCGTCTGTTCCCAGTCACAACCTACCAAATGGCTCCTTTTGCATCAGGGTATGTTGTTACTCCACTTTTTTACTCAGCAGATCTATAGATGCTTCCTTATAATAATAGCGCACATGAGCATCATCAAATGGGAAGATATATGGACGTGATGTGAGCCTTATGGAATGAGAGGGAAATGCAGACACAGTAGCTCTTTTATAACATGCAATAACCGTTATATACCTAAATACAAGGAGATATGTAAGTGTGTACATAAATATCCAGTAGTTACATTAACTGCGTGAGATCCGAAAACCGGATTTCTCTCATTTCATCCAATTTCCTATATGGCCCCTTCCTCCTTGATAATAGTTTCTTTCCTATGTGGGACAATAATTGACCTCACACGACTCACACGCATATAATCAAATAAACCACTTGGAGGGTGAGCTATTGCGTGAACATGAGCAAACATTTTTGTTTGCTCCTTTTTTTCAGACTCAAACACTGCCACTCACGAATTCTTATTTCATTTCTTGTTCTTCGTGAGAGCAAGGTCATATTCAAATGGAAAGTTGAAATTACTTTTTTAATTCGGAAAAAATGAGATAGGATTTCATTTCTCCAATTTACAAAAGACTCAAATTGAAGAAAGAGATCAACACACAGGTACACCTGAAGAAGAGAACACGGAGACATAAAATATTCTTGCTAACAGTTTTCCCATAACCAGGCCACAAAAAGGCATTGTTTAGACTTGAAACTGGCTATAATTTCCAGTGCATTACATATACCGTTGGTATTTACTCATATTACGCACAAACTTATCGGACGGAAACTCAGCCAGATGCAGAATGGAATTTATATTCAACGTAGCTAAAGGAAACGATTCGTGGCCCATAAGAGTTCTTGGCATGATGGAAAATCATTACATACACTTTACACCTCGAATCCATTTCGCCGTCAGCAAATTTTAAGCCTGTCAACAGCTCAGAGTAGCACCCCGGGTCGAATCATTAACATTAGAGCGATTACACATCATCACATTTTCATTTTGATTTAGCCAACGATTCATGTATTATGTACGAAATAAGTTGATCATCTGGGAAAATATGGAAATAAATTAGATTTGGCCTAAATTGCATACTATTACAGCCAGTATGGCAGCGTGTAATATTCAGATTAGTATACAAGGGTTTCTCTTTTGTGTTGTTTTCTTGTTGAGTTCATCAAAAAACCTCACCTTCATCATTCGTCCAAGCACGCCCAGGTTTCCCACAAGCTTTTAATTGAAATATCAATGGAAGCCGTCAGTATCCATTGATGACTCCATTTTCCCTGTTGTCATATGTATCATGATTAATGACTCGTAGAACATGGGAGAACAGGCGTATCATCAAGCATTAAATATGCATTATATACTTTAGGATGAACATAAACACAACATGCTTATATAAGATTTATATAAATGTGGTGTTTCGTAAAAGGTCACAGTCTCTCGCTTTGCTTACCCAGCAGGATTTTTCCTGACTACGCAAAGTAGATTGAAACATGGCCACCAATTTCGTATCAAAGTTTTTCTTCTCCCGTATGCTCCCTGCTACTTTTTCTCCTTCATTATCAAAACTTCGTCATCTCTGAAAAATTTATTAATTAAGCTCACAGCTCACACACTTTCACTCCCCCAACTCATCTCGTTCTCTCTCACTCATTCATTATTGATATATCGTTCATCAACAGAGCACTTTTCATTTCTTCACTGACGCATTAAGGAACGGATGAAAAAATAAATTACTCTGAAACCTCACAGTCCCTTAACGAACTGCTTCTGATTTTTGTTATGCATATTATCATCAAATCATTCATCAAACCTCGTGCTCAACTCAAAAATTCCAAAATATCTCATTACCTTAATGCTATACATTATTGAATACTTTTACTTGGCATAATGCTCTAAATTTGATATACACTTGCAAATGGGTTACAAGGCTTGGCAGCATTGGCCTGGATGAAATAGATATTGATTATCCAAAACTATACGTGGCCTAGTAAAAGACTTTTGCTCATGCTTCAACCTGTCAAACTCCACAAATCTGTCTATGAAGCTTATCAAACAATACGTCAACCGTCAACTAAACATTGTGAGTTAGTTTTCATAATTTTTCTTGAGTGACAAGTGCTAAAAATTACATAAAAACGGTTCATATTAACAACTGGGGCAAACTAATAATATGCACAACGATTTATATATATTTTTTGGTAGATTGTTGATGAATGTTTGCTCTAAATTAATTTTTAGTCCATAATATCTGTCATGTGTGAATATTACAGATGAAAAAACGTTAGCAAGTCTACGGATCAGTTTTTGCAAAAGTAGTTTTTACAAGACTGAGCTGAGCAATGAATGCATTCCACGCATGTAAACAGCTCTCAACGTAAGTAATGTTGCAATTTTCACGTTAAGACAACATCCGTCGAAGAGCAGCGAACTTTGGATCACCACGAGTCACTTCTGCTAAATTAGCAGTATAAATTCCAGCCAGATATTTTCTCTCTTGAAGATGTTAATGGGAGTCGACAAATGAGTTTTTGCTAATGCCCCTTTAACGGTAAATGTAGAAACAGTGTGTGTAACCAAGAGGCGGATGGTGAAGTCTCATATGTGCAGGGATAAATATAAGCTGTGAAATGCAAACAGGCATGAAAAAGTAAACGGAGAAAATGCCGTGTAACGCCAACTTGATATCATGTCATCATCGTAAACTACCCGTGAGTTTCATAAATGACTCTGTTTGACAAATCCTAATCAAGATAGAAATACTAATCTCATGCTTCTGTCACACCGTACTGCTTAGACTATCGTGACTGTAGATCTTCAACCGATGTAAAGTAGTCTGCTTCCATCAGTATCAGTGGGAGACATCGAGTGTAAAATTATACCAACACCAACACGGAATACTAAAAAAATGTAAACTTTTATACAAAAAATTGAGCCCAAAAAATTGTGTTCAAATGCATCTTTTTTTACCAGGCTTCATGACGGAAAAAGAGTTTTCAGAAGCTAAAGTGTTACATTGCAGGCGGTGTCATTTGTATCCATGCATGTTCCAAAGTTGGGAGTGCATTAGCATAACCTCGTCAGCAGAAACACTTTACCTTCATCACTCAATTACGGTTGCAGATGAGCCGCATACACTATACAACTTTAAGTGTCACGCAAAAAATACTTGGTTTTGGTAGTAAATGATTCTTGGTGACATCTTCTGCATTAAAAGTGTGCATAATATGCAAGTAGGTAAGAGGAACATATATTGACTGTTTTGGAGCAAATGGGTTTGAAAATAAGACCAAAAATAGATGCAAGGGGATTTCAAATGTTCATAGTTGACAGAGTCAGTGTAGCTCGTGTAGCTTTCAGAGAGTAAATTATCCCTTCCAAATACAATCAACATTAAATATATCACCAAAACTGTAAACATGAGGTGTCACGAAAAATCACCACATTTGGGATGGCTGACTGCAGTGCCAAAATGGCGTGCCTTCATTTGCATCAGCTTTATAAGGCTAGATGTGCCTTGAGCAGGCATTTTCTCACCAGAGTTTGTCACGGTTATCGTTATTGAGATGAGCTCACCATTTTTCCAGCACCAACAAACAACATTATTACCATCATCATCATCATTATACAATTTTGCTGCATGTTTTACCAACAGACCGGTATGTGGTTACGCTTTAGTCAATGCAAATTGTAACGAGGGACGAATAGGAAACCGCACCCTAATTTTGGTTTGTACTAGCGTATCTATTTCTAAATACGTCATAATTGTTGCAAACATGTACATCAGTTTACATGAAGAAAGTAAAACAATTTTTTTTTGCCTACCGTCTTGTCTCCCAAATGCTTCACAACACAGGGAAGATATGCAGTCTGACCGACAAACACAGTTGTGTTGTATTTGACAGATTCGATGTATGGGGTAGCTGCTGGCTCTGCGGGATATCCGGAGGGGTGAAATTGGTGATGTACGCTGAAGTCGGATGGTGCCATTTGTTGTGGCTGATGTTGCAACGAAAAGCCTGTAATTACAAACACAAAAAATAAACCTCGATTACTCTTAATTTGAATGTTATGCCATTTTTGCTGTAATTACTGGACCATTATCATTATTGCTATTTCAAGTTCAACAAATAGTATAAATAATGTCGCTTGTTGCATCTGTGGATTATGGAGAGACAGAATTGAATTTTGAAAGGGTGCAACTCTCGTCTACACGAGTATATAATGGATGCTGCTCTTCATTTATCAAAACCTAGGCCGAAAATGCATTCATTGCATTATATATGAATAAATTCACTGGTTTGTGAATTTTATTCATCATTTGACAACCTCAACGGAAATCATGTACTTCCCAGAACATCACACACAATTCTCGTGCGTGCAACAAATTTATATCTAACTCACCATTATCATCAGTGCTAACCACACATGCCCATAAAGTTAATTACTACAACCTCCAAAAAAATTATTTAACTTTTCAACATGATTTTATTTGGATGTAATATCCAAGTTTGTGGACTGCGGATTGGCTTTATGAAAACCTCCGTCCATAATTATCTTGTTATATTTGTACACACAAGGGAGGCGCTGTTATGTGAATCAAGTTTGGACTTAATATGGTCGAATAGTGTGGTATGTGGTGGCAACAGTAATTGGCGTCGTGCATGCAATTCGAGATCGCTTTTATGTAAATTTACATGCATGTTAACAACTTGGAGTGGTCGTCGGTGGTGGATTTTTTGGATGCATCAATTTACAAGCATCTATTCTTGTATTAGGATTAGGAGGTTTCAACACAGCCTTAGCCTTATATGAAATGAAAATTTTGTTCAACTAAAAAAGTGAAGACTAGAAGAGACCATTCGAAAACAGGAGTGAAAACAAAAGGGAGAGAGAAGGGAACAAACGGTTGTGTGAAGCGAATTGTGTGATCCTACAATAAATACAATGCATGGAAAACAATGGGATTTCTTGTTACGGAAAATCCTCGCATTCTCACAAGCTCACACAGAAACTCAATGGGCATTCACATAATAATCATAAATATGTACGACTCGTTCCTCTTTGTGGCTTTCCAGCAACTTTTACTTACAACAAAACCAACAACAACGGAAAACAACACATTTTTTCCCTACCTAGAAGAGCTCATATACCTAGTTCCAGTAGTAGTAGTATGTCTTTAAATATATATGTTATTATGAACATCAATGAAATTCTACTCGACTCTACTAAATTTTGAGTCGTGCATGCTCTACTTATCATTACAACATGCATAACAAGTGGTATGTTTAGTCAGCCTGCATAATATTCGAATTCGACTTACACTACCTAAAAATAGTCCCAGTCTTCTTGAGATTTTACGCCTGTCACCAAAATCAACTATAAATATATCCGGCTAAAACTATAGAGGGATGTGTATAGTACACATCCAGTTTTTTGGCAAGAATTTTAAATGACTAAAACTAATGTATGCATGTTGAAGATGCAAACATTTGTCTATGTGCTTGTATTCATTTCCGTTGATGATATATACATACATACATACCTTTGCAAACTCTGTTTAAGCACTACCGTCATAACATAATCATCATCACACCGGCACCCTTATTACTATCATTTGCCAATGTATATCAGTGTTGTTGCTGGAAAACTATTTTCTCTGCTGACCTGGAAAGCCAACGAGCGAAGAGACACGACTAAAATGTAATGAACCACCATAACCAGATCAGAACAACACACTAGGTACATGCCATCTCCATTTCTATGAAGTGAGCCCTGCTTCAATGCTAAGCACATGTTTGATTTCTCTGTATGTGTGTTGTTGTGTGCATGTTCAAACATTAAGTGTTTTACTCTCCTGTTTCTGCACACAAACAAAAACTTGATGTTGAGCGAGAGAATTTGCTTTGAATTCTTGCTAGCTCACTATAAAACTACATGGCTAGATTCATGTGTCGTGCTGTGATGCATGAATTTCCGAAACACATCCTCGAATCATATATCTCGAGTCGACGAAGTGTATCTCTGTGTGGAGTAGCTGTAAACATAGTTTTTCTTCCTACAACACAATGCTGAACTATGTCACATGCATATAAAACTAATAATAATAATACAACACCTACGCTACAATACTACTATTCAAATTTAGTTGTGGCATCTCTGATTTTGTTTCTTAAGTTTAAGCCTCCTTTCTCCCGTTGTTTCTATTACGAGTTTTTAATAAATCACAAGTTACACCAAGAGGAAGTTGTTTTGCGACTTGTGACATTTCCCACAAACCATTCCTCTGGGTCGCATAAAATGAAAGAAAGTTTTAAGGTTAGGGATACGTTTGAACATTGTTGCGTACAGCCATTCGTGTTTCACCATCCTTTGAGTAATAATATTCTGAACTTGCTTTTGTAGCGGTTCTGCATATAACCTAGCTAGCACTCCCATTGGTTCATCTCGAACGATCTGATTTAATAATGAGAGCTAAAGCAACCAGAACACCACAAATGCATGGAGAACGATTACAAGTTTTAGGAATTTATGAGACTAAAATTAAACAGCCCTTTGTTTTCGGATTCCCATGCTTCATTGAATGACTTATTCCAAGAATTAAGAATTATCCGTCTTTACCACTACTCGACATGACTATAATTGTAGATCAAGTTCAGGATTCTACTTACTGAACCACAATCATATTAATTTTGATTGCATTAATCCCACATCAAAGTGACTACTTAGCAAATTTTAGGATAGAACACGCTAAGCACATTCTATTGAAATATACCGATAACGCGAGTACTTGTATTTGTCAGTCATTTGAACTTGTTCCCCTTCTTACCTTACAAATCGTGGAGAGACAGCCTTACATTTACATGATGCATAAATTTTAATATTCCTATCTCTCTAGAGAGAACTTGTCGTTCTTAAGCTTCCTTTTTAATTCATCTACTCGAATTTTAAAAGGGAAGACGAGGAAGACAGAGGATAGCTAATCATAAGTAGCATGAAAGCAGTAAAAATGCATTTGGAGGAACATAATAATAATACCCGCTTGGATTCTCCTACAAACACAACACATCTGCATTCCTTAGAGTATTTCATAGGATACATGATATGGAAGCTGTTTTAATAGTTGTCGCAGTGTACCCATATCGTGGTCAGCTCATTTAAAGTCCTCTTGCACTCAAGACAAACCATAGTAGACCAAACCACAAATTGAAATATTTTATTTCTCCGTTTACCCTTGACTGCATTGAATTTTGAAGGAAATAAGTGATTGTAATACACCGAAACTGTGCGGACGGAACGTACAGTTTGTGGTTAATGGTCCCTTGTTAAAATCCCAGCTAGACAACACGTTTATGCTTCAATGGGCAAAGAGAGGAGTTTTCAGTGTAACGTGACTTTGCGTAACCACCAGCGTGAAAATCAGGAAGCTAGAACTTCCAGTATAAATTTATAAAAGAAGCAACAGTAAAACCGAAATGCTACACGCTCTACTCCTATCTGAAAAAGCTACAATTGTAATACTGGCTTCAAGATGACTACTTGTCATCCTTCAAAACTTTCATCTAGATGACTGATGGTCATATACTTATACTAGTACGGAAAATAAACGAGAACAGTCCACCCTCAGCCATTTATGAATTGTTAGTCTAAGACAAAAGCACAAAGAGTTATTGTGCTTTTGTTGGTTATCCTCCAAGCACACAGAACATGACAAATCGGCCACTTCATTGGAACTGACAGGAGTACTTGACTGGAGAGTGAAGAGCAGGTTTGCGATATTTATAGTGGTAGCATCAATCAGGAAATGCATTTTCTCGTCATCCTCCCAAGGCATCAAATTTGGAAATGCAGACTGCAAGTCTGCAAGGCATATTTCCACTAACTCTACTAAAAACATGTGAATTCAAGGTAACCATAAGCTTATCATTTTCTTTCCTATTTGCAAATATAACGTAAAAGGAACAGTCAAGTGAGCACATCAGACCAGAGTGAACATGTAGGGATTCAATAAAGTGCTGCCTCTTTTTGGTTTTATAGTATGCTTCCTCCATGATTTCCATTTATGGTGGCTTCTCACACTGATGTGATAACCGCAAGAAAGTTTCCTGACAAGCACGACCAAGCTGAGCAGTTTAGTGTCAAAAGTAAAGTCCTGCATGCTTGCATGCATTGTGCATGTCCAAGAAGAGTTTCTTGTTCAAAGTTGTACATATAAATCTGGACTTGCTCTACGAACGACACGCATATTTTTAAATCTTCAACTTGCTGCACAGCAGCATTGAAACAAGGACGCTTTTTGTCTGAATGTAGGTATCTTCTCACTACACACTCCCACCATAAGTACCCTGAAGGCTCGTACTGTCTCTCTGGACAGAACATCTTATATTTATTACACGCTTGTCGGGTATTTGATATCAGTAGCATTTCACAGCTCTTTTCCGTGTTGACAGTTTCTCCTGTCTTATCAGAAATTCAGTGAGCCGTAAGACCGACGACAAGGACATTCCTGCAAACGCAGCAACAGCGCAGAGCACGCATGGGGTTTTCTCCTTTCAACTGTGTAATTCCAGTATGCTGATAGGAAAAAGTGAGATTCACACGTACTTTAGACGACTTTGCATTGCAACACAACATATATGTATATACACAACGAAACTTTTTTAGAAACGAAAAGACAAAAGTGACAGACTATAGTAACGCCCATGATGATGCTCGTGAAGACAAGACGGAGGCAAGAAAATTGGGTAAAGCATTCAAAGAGGAAATTGAGCTGCTTGAGAGAAGTCATGTCCACATCTATCTTTTTTCATTATGCATATTCTACACATTATACCTATCATCGAGCACGACTCCGGTTTTTCTCTCACTCCTCGCTTATATAGTTGATGAGCAGTTGATGTCAGTTTTTTACACCTTGTTAAATAGCTTCACATGTTTGAATGCGCTATTTGCTCTACCGGCGCTTTATACTACATGAGATTTATTAAAAGGGAAAGATCTAATCTAGGCTTGATGATAGTTGATGCTCCGGCTCTCTTCTTTCTTTAATCTTTTTCGTTTTGTCAGAGCAGAGCCGGGCGAAGGAAGGGATGCCTTTCTGCAAGATTTGCAATCAAGGAGAACGCCAACAACAAAGCATCACATTAAGCTACACGGTCATTTCATGTTTTCCTGTCAGTTTTGCTGTTGGCTCCCTTTTTAGAGAAACATAATATCATCCTAGAGATCCCAGATGTTTCATTATGAAATGAAATGCGGATAATATTAGAGACAAGCCAGGATATATACTTATGAGTATGACGCTGTCATCAGCATACGAGAGTGTTCTTTTCTCATAGGCAAGGTATACTTATGCTCTGTCACACAGTTATCCTATCCTCCCACTTATTTTTTTAGCTTTTGCACGACACTCTTCTTCTTGTTGATGATGACAATAATGATGGCATTTCATGTAGACTTTTCGTGAATTTCAACTTCACTTTTCAAGTAGGTATATAGTAGTATAGTAGCTTATGAGCACTTGCCCTTGCAAGTAAATACAAGTCGCTGTATTTGTCAAACAAAATGCCCATTCAAACTTTCGTGAAGGCAGTGTTCAAGGCGAAGACGCAAGTAACTGTCAAGAGCAAAGTATAAGAAATGCAAGGATCTCTTTAATTTTGCAAATCATTTCAAGTGTCACGAGGAATCTGAACACGGACGAATGCATGTTCCAAGAACTACTGGGTGGGATAGTCCATTTGATATTGGAAACGGTACTCATAATGACATAGGGACGGAGTTTTCATCCTTGTAGAACAGTTGACAAAAGGCATTTAAAAGTTAGGTGGAAAAGCGTGTTTCCTGACTCCCATTCGCATTTGTTTTATCGTGTTGTCTTATCATGGAACAAGAGTCATATGTATAAACAGCAGCGAAAAGTACATTTTTCCATCTACAACCACAATACATTCTTGGAACTGTTTGGAAGAGAAGAAGTGTACTAATGTCTCGTTGTTTCTGGCTCGGTTGCTACTTGGACGAAGCGGAGAAATGAGAATTGGTAATATTATTGCTACTAAACATTCACGTTTCTCCTGCTATCGCTGTCGTCTTTCGTCGTAGTCATCATCATCAACCAAAAGAAAACTGAAACGGGCTTTATGGAAGCGAGACAGGATAGAGGTTCCAGAGCCGAAAGTAGATTGTAGATAGATACAAACAGCACGCAAATTTTTAGTTTCCCGTTGTTGACGATAAGGAAATTACCAAGAAGACTAGGGAAAGTTAGTCAATGCCACAGACAGAGAGATAGCACAAAATGTGAGTATGTCGCGCTCGTTTCACTCGCATCTATTATAACTTACATTGTATGTTGAGTAAACAGGGCAGGTACTGAGTACTGACATACAATCGCAGGTACATGCCTATTTACTCTTGAATATAAGAAAACATCTTTTTTGGCATCACTTGATTTAGGCTAAATGTCATTAGTTCTTGAAACATCAAAGGCAAGGTCTGAATTTGGAACGGTAACCAACAAATGCCATCTCCTATAAACTAATAAAATGAGATTGAATTAAAAGCAAACAAAAGTTTAAATTTTGACAATCATCATCATCCAACATCATCATTTTAGTTCTTTGTAGTTTCTGTACGAATGTGAAATGCATGTAATTTGGTACCTTCATATTTGCGTAATAATGAAAGACATTGACATAATAAAGGACACTGAGGAAGAGACGAGTTCGTTTGTGACTAAAATGAACTACTTTTTGTTTTTATTCCGAAACTTTTTGATGCGTGCCTTGGTGGCGGTGGTATTAAAAGTTTTCGACACAGTTCCATCCAAACTCCAACATTTCAAATTAAAACAGCATGACAATGACTTTCAATCTAATTCGAGCCCGGAAGATGAGAGACATGAGAGAACAGTGGTATAGAAGCCGTGTTATTTAACAGCCACGTGGCGAAGATAAATTAGCTAGATGCTTAAGTAGTCCAAGTTTCAAATGACCTGTTTCTTGGTCAATTAAAGTGTACTTTTAATAATACACTTTAAAATATCCGTGAACACCATATAAACCAGCATATGTCTACACAGTAGTTTCAGAAGCAATAACTCTCTGTAAGATTCTTATCAACGGCTAAGTAGAAAAATCTGCTGATCTCACGCCTGATAAAAGCTGGAGTCAGCATAAACATGTGAAAAAGCAACATTCATGAGCATTTTCTTCTTCTTCTTCTTGTGAGCAATGCATATATCATTTTAACACACTATACAAACCCTCACCAGAAGATTATGCTTGGCTACAGCTAAAAGATAAATGAGGATCTAGGTAAAAAAGAAGAATAGGGCCCAAAGGGCCCAAGAAAACAACCAACAACCATACACTGACGGAAAGGATAGTCTTGGGGAAAATGTCGCTGTTGCAAAAACTTTTACTTGGGAACGTGTGCTGTTAGTAAGCTTTTTGAGAGACAGTGATTGTGTATGCATGCATGCTAAGGTATAAAGTAACACGCCTATAGTTTCATTCTTTGCCCACACCTTACACTATACCACCACGAAAGCAGAAGGAGCACGAGGAAAAGCTTAAGATTTCAGAATCAGCATACTTTTTTGCTTGTCCCTTGTGTGTTTTAAGAAATGGTATAAAGAGCTGATTATAAAAGAGTCAAGGAATATATCTCAGGAATTTAAAAACAATGGTGACATGAGATCCATTTGGGAACAATGCCAGACCATTTCTTTGCTGATAGTTTAAAAAAACAAAAAAGAGGCAATTCATATGGGGAGTCAGGCAAAAAGGAAATTCTTATCATAGGCATGTCCTAATGCGTATAATATGTACTCGTAATGGATATTACTTTTACGTACGTCTTCCATGTCCTTGCATAAACAACAGCCAGTCGCAGATTTTGAGTAAAGTAGAATTACATGTTAACATCTTCTTCCATACATAAAAAAGTCAGTTCTTTGCTAAAATTAGTTGAAACGAAATGTCTTTCTGGTTTCCGATTCACATTTTTCAAACTGGTTGCGGATAGTTTGGAAAAAGTAAATGTAGATGTTATAAACACATTGTATGCCAACTTTTCGTCATAATTTAGTATTGGAAAATTCGTTCTAGTCTTAAGAATACAAAGTACAAGTCCGATTTCGAGCAGGTAGTAAAACTGAGTAACTTAAATCATTTTGCCCCAATGCTACTTGATTGAATGTCGTTTAAAAAAGACACATCATATATATGAAATTCATTGGCTTGTTCTCAGTCTCGCATGAAGTTCATTATGTTTAATTAGAGAACAAATATAAACCCTGAAAAAACTTGACTTGCTATTTTCCCCATTTTGCGTCAAATGTCCCAATAATTGCATGTCTAGATTCAGTAGTGATTGAGCAATACACAGTTGGTAGTATCACTATACTACTAATTGTAGGAAGAGTTTTCCGAGACATTTAAAAGAATACTCTGTCAGACACAAAGAAATTATATCAAATAGAACGGCTGAGTATGTGTAAGAGATGGGGAAAGGACTGTGATTCTGTCCCGTCCAT